>PVJX010001763.1:0-149775 GCA_004027295.1 Dolichotis patagonum | reverse complement strand
CATTCATGGCAAAGCCCATTCAGGTACATTATCATCAACTGGAGATGGCAGATCAACAAACTTATTGGGAAACGTTTCCCACAAATGGCCCATATTGATGATGTGGCCCAGATGCCTTGAGGTACTAGACGGGCAGCCAGAGATGGGCAACTTGGACATTTGTGCTACACCACCAGCCACCTAAGACAGGCACAGGACCAACTACTGTCCTGCAGGCCCATGATGGGTAAGGTTTGGTCGGGTTCACATATGGAGTCCATGTCCCAAGACAGGCACCGTCTTCACAAGGCCTGCCATACTCCTGATTTTATACAATGATAAGGGAGGAGATGTAGGGAGCGGCATGATAGCCTCACTGCTGCCGCCCCATCCCGCCCTTCTGTGGGCATTTGGTGTGTCTGCCTACATTACCCATGATCTCTGCCTGGCTGGACATGACTGCGACCTATCTGATCTCTCCACAACATCTCTGCCTGATGACAACTTCCTGTCCTCACCCTATATAAACCATGTTCACTTCCTCAATAAATGAGACTTGATTGGAACTGCTCAACTTGTCTCCATCTCTCTTTCATCTTGCCCTGCCCCCCATCCCCGTTCCTCCTCCAGGTGAGACCCACGGACTGATCCGCGGGCCAGATCAAATGTCACTTTGTGTCTCTAGTGTAAAAAGTAATAAGATCTGTAGCAGTAATAAAACCCAAAATGTGTAATTTCTACTGTAAAAAAGAGAGGAAAAGAAAGTACTCTAAAGGATATAACTGCATGTGTGTTTAAGTGTGTAAGATAGATGACCATATTACTGTTTTTGTTAGAATGTTGAGCAGAACTGTTAACAGTCTCACTGTTTGAATGTCTACTTTGTATGCTTTAATTTTGTAACTTGAATAACTATTTCCAATGATGACAGTATGTAACTTATCAAGTGGTGATTTCTTAGTGTTTTTGGTTTTTTGTTGTTGTTGTTGTTTTTTGTTTTCTTTCCCCTTTGGAATTCTGTATTATTGCTACACTCTTTCTGTCTTGTTTGGTTTTTTTTTTCTCTCTCTCTCTCTTTAAAATTTTAAAAAAATGAAAAAAAATTGAATTCATTTGGTAAAAAGTTGCAGAGGTTTGCAATATGGGATGCACAGATTAAAACAAGTGAAGTTGACTCCATTTCCCTATGAAGGCCTCAAGATCATCCTTTTTATAGCTGAGTAGTATTCCATTGTGTAAAAATACCACATCTTTTTCATCCACTCTGCAGTTGATGGGCATCTTGGTTGTTTCCAACATTTAGCTATCACAAATTGGGCTGCTATAAACATAGGTGCACATATATTACTGTGATATGAACTTCATAGGGAAATGGAGTCAAGTTGAGACCATCCTCATTAGTGAAATAAATAAGAATTGTATTTATAAATATCACATTGTTTCTCTAGTGTAAAAAGTAATACAAAGTGTAGGAGTAATGAAACCCAAAATGTATAATTGCTACTGTAAAAAAGAGAGGAAAAGAAAGTGCTCTAAAGGATATAATTGCATGTATGTTTAAGTGTGTAAGATAGATGACTATACTACTGTTTTTGTTAGACGATTGAGCAGAACTGTTAGCAGTCTCACTGTCTGAATGTCTACTTTGTATGCTTTAATTTTGTAACTTGAACAACTATTTCCAATGATGAGCATACGTAACGTATCATGGCGATTTCTTAGTTTTTTTTTTTTGTTGTTGTTTTGGGGTTTTTTTTGTCTGTTTGCTTTTGGCTCTTTTTTTCTGTATTGTTGCTACCATTTCTCTGTTTTGTCTGGCTATTTTTTTTTTCCCTTTAAATAAAATTTTGAAAAACCACAATATAAAAAAGAACAAGTTGAAGTTGAATAAGGACATTTTGAAATAAAAGAAAACTTTTAAAGGCATAAAGGAGAAGTTCATAATATAAGCTACTTTAAACAGGGATCACTGGTCTCAAAATTCACTGCAGGAGTTGGCATTATCCCTCCGGTAGAGGTTGTAGTTACAAGGCCAACCTGAACTAACACAGCAAGACCCTGTCTCAGAAGAATATTGCTGAGTAGTAATCAGTAAAGAGCATGGAAATTTAGAACCAAAGCTTTAGTCAGAAGAGTTCAATCAGTATGTTTCACAGACTGCCCTCTCTCCAATAGCTATAAAATGCTATCACTGGCACCAAGAGAAAATGATAGGAAACGCTTTCTCCTTCTTGCATTACAGAATTAAATTAATTCAAATTACATTAAAGTGTAGTTCTTTATAGAGGGTTATGTCCAAAGCATTCTCCAACAGTAATACAATTTGTGAAAGGGTTTGAAGACTTCCTAGGAGAAAAGACTGATGAAATATGAGACTAAAATTTAACAACCAAAATATAAAAATTAATATTTCAGAATAAGTAAGAATAACTGGAATTTTCCTGCCTTTTAAAGTATAAGGTTACGAGGTAGGCAGATGGGGTTCACCAAATAAGACCTTTTACTCTTAAAGTTCCTCTAACATTGGACTTAGCACAAAACAGTAGTTTTGTTTCAAACAAACTTTGATTTTTCACTCATTTTTTTTTACAGAGGCCTCAGTAAACCATTCAAACTAAATGGAACAACTAGAAAGAAGGAGAAATATAATCCAGATCATATTCTATGATCATAAAAGAAAATTATGTTGTGTACAGTCATTGAAATATAATGGCTGTAGCTCCAATCAACATTGACTAATATAACCAGGCAAAGAATTTTCTGCTCAGGTATAAAAGTCTATACCAAGAGTCCAGCCTAGCTGATGGGGTATCTAAGGTAGTCTGTGGGACTTCCCAGGAGCTGATCTATTAGAATCAGACAGACAGGTTTGGGATCCCTGCTACAGCATATTCAGGCTGGAGTATCCATCCTCATTTGTTTTATCATTATCTCACTCTCCAAAGTTTCAATTTCTTTTTATTTTAAACACAAACTGCTTTTATAGCACTTGGCATGAAAGCTGAGGGGGCAGTTAGATGTAGTCAGAAATGGAAATATTAGGGGTAATATTTTCAGGAGTTCAGTAGGTTCTAGTCAGTCATGCATGAAGAGTTTTTAGGCAATGCAATACTTCTATATATAAGGGCAACTTTGGGTATACTGGTAAAATTAATTTCTTTAGTGGTATACAGATATGTCTACTTTGTGAAAATAGATTTGTAGATGATCATTCTAATTTCTATTTTTATGTTCTTATTTATACTTTACAAAAAGCCTTGGATAAATGTACATTTTGTTATTTATGCTATAATAAATACTTTTGTTCTAGACTGGAAACTATACATCTATACCCAGGCTTTTTAATGCTATGCTAGGAGAAAAGACCGATGAAATATGAGACTAAAATTAAACAACCAGACAACTAAACAACTAAAATAGTTGTACCTTTCAAGTAGTAATCTTCAATATGCAACTTTTAGAGGTGATACAACTCATTTGAATGAAATGATTTGTGTTAGCTAAAAAATATAACCATTCTTGAAAGAATAGCTAACTCTTTTCATCATTTCTAAGTGTAGGTTTAAAGTGTTCCATCTTGCATGTAAGAACAGTTGCTTATTAATTATAGAGGTTACTAGTTGCCTTGTAGATTCAATTTGCCCTTGAGTAGAAGGAAGCCCTATAAAACTGGTTATGTAAATTTATTTCATACTGTTATTGTATCTAATATCTAAACTACTTTTGATGAAATACGGACTTTTTGTATTGTTAATATAAAGTAAATTTACATCAATTTAAAAGAAGAATCTCATATAGCTGAATACAAAATCTCCAGAATATATTGCAAATTTTAAAAATGGAACATGAAATTGTAAATTATTCTATTATTTGAGTAAAATATAATAGGGAAGGAAGGAGAATGCTTATTTACTTTTTTCTTATGCAGGCTTAAAATATATCTGAAAGATAAGAGAGTAACGCAGATTACCTCTTTGTGGGAAGGATGGAAATGAGACAGATTGCAAACAATGGTACAAGATGACAGACGCATAGTTGTAAATATCTTGTGATAACTGGTTACTAAAAATGTAAATAGTCTGCCTATTCAAAATTGAAGAAATAAGGTATAAGTATGCAGTAAATTTACTAAAATGTCAGTCACTCAAGCTGTAAGTGTGTTTACCTGCACAGAACTTCAGACACTCCACACTCCCAGGAGAATGGCACGAGAGGCACAAACATCTAGCACATTGGAGAGAAGAGAAGGAAGGGGGAGGTGGGCCTGGAAGCATATCAGAAGGCAGGAGCCACAATCAAACTTTCTGCCTTTGTAGAGCAGGTTTTGTGAACGGTTCTGAGGGTTGCCAGCATTGTGGGAAAAGCGGCATATAATATTTTCACAAAGATTCTTGCCCTTCATGCTTCGGAAGATGAATTGCTTATTTTGTTCAGAGTTCCAAGTAATGGACACATTATTTTAAGTTATAGGTGAAATAAGTGGTGATTGAAAAGGAAATGTTTTGCATTTTATCTATGAAATAGAAGACACTCTTCCTGTCTCTTGGCAATACTGTTGGAGTGTTGTTATAGCTTTATTTTTAATAAAAATTGATTTTTAAAGTATATCCCTTTGGAATATTGTATCATATTATGTTCTATCAATTTAATAAAATAAATGTATGGACTCATGTATTTAAATTAGTTGTTTATAATTTAAGTAAAGCATCTTTTTTGGAAGGATGGAGGACTGCAGGAAGAGAGGCAGGGGAGAGAGAAAAGAAGAGACAGAGAGGACGGCAACCAACCAAGGAAACACAGTATTTCTAAAATATTTCTGTATTATTAATTTATTTACCCATAGCTTCCTGTTAAGTAAACTTTAAGTAAATAAGAATTTTACTTGTCAGCATACTATGACAAAATACTACAAACTGGATGCCTTATAAATCACAGAACTTTTCTCTCACAGTTTTGAATGCTAGGAAGTCAAAGACCAAGGGTCTCACAGATTCTGTGTTCTGTTGAGGGCCTGCTTTTCTCATAGATAAGATGACATCTAGTTGTGTTATCACATGTTGGAAGGGCCCAGCCCTCTTTTATAAGGACACTGATCTCATTCATTAGGAATCTTCCTTCATGACCTAATCGCCTTCTCAAACTCCACTGCCTAAGACATCACTTTAGGGTCTAGGATTTCAGCATATGAACATAGACGGTCACACTCAGATCACAGTGGCACAGCCATTGATCTTAATAGTATAAAATTTTTTCCTTGTGTTCATGTAAATAATTCTGCCACAACATTAAGATTTTTGTGTGGAAACTGAAGATTTTCTGTATGCAATACTTTTAACTGTATTGATTTAAATTGTTTAAAATTTTGTAATGTATGAGTTGTATGCAATGGGTATTTAATTTTTACCCTATGAATGTAATATTCATATAAGGAGGGCAAGTATTGTAATTTAACTGATAAAGAATTTCTTTACACAGGGAAATTCAAGTTGTTTTAGATGCATAAAATCAAAATTCAGGTTTGGCCTCTTTCCATTTCTAACTATGGATGGGGCAAGGGGAAACAGAAATTAGCATCCCCAAGTTTCAGGTGATTCATAGATAAATGCAGATGATAGTATACTAGACAGCTAATAGATGGCATATGATTTGTGAAGACACTTTCTAAATTATAATGATCTATGAAATATTATTCACTTGCTCATGGTATAGATTACAGATACTGTGAAATGGCTGGAAGATAGCACAGGTCACACCTGGGCCATAAGAACAGGTAAGGACTTCCTGAAAAGACCTACTGACTCACAGGAAACACTATCAATAACCAACAAGTGGAATTACATTGAATGAAAACTGTTCTGCTTAGCAAAGGAAATAAACAGAAATAGACAGACAACCTATGGAATAGGGGAAAATTGCTAACAATTTTTCCTCTTTTAATGAAGGGCTAATAAATTGGAATAAATAAAGATTTTTTTAAAAAAAAATTCCCAAGATAAATGATCTAATAAAAGATTGGCAAATGACCGGAACACATTTCTTACAAAAGAAGTACAAATGACCAATGAGTACATGAAAAAATGTTCATCATCTTTAGCAACTAGAAAATTTTAAATCAAAATAACACTGAGATTTCATCCTACCTCAGTCAGAATGGCCATCAGCAATAACCCAAAGAGTCACAATGCTGTCAACGAATCTGACATTGTTGGTGGGAATGTAAATGAGTAGTACAGCCATTACGGAAATCAATATGAAGATTCCTCAATAAACTCAAAGTAGAAATTCTACTTGACCCATCTATACCTCTCCTGGGTATATTCCTCAAAGAGTTAAAGACAGCATACGATAGTGATACATGTGATTATAGAAGCACAACTCACAATAATCAAGCTCTGGAAATAGCTTATGTGTCTATGAACAAATGAATAGAGAAGGAAAATATAGTATAAATGCACAGTGGAATATCTGTTATACATTTTGGTCCTTACTTACACTTTCATTTTCTTGTACTAGAGAAACAATGCAATATTAACACATACAAGTCTGATTTGTTTCCCTTAAGAGTATGGTCTCCAGGTGTATCCATTTACCTATAAATGCCTCAAGTTTAGCCCTCTTTTTGACTGAGTAGTATTTCATTGTATAAAAAGAACACATCTTTGTCTATTCAAAGCCTATGGTGTGACATTTGGGCAGTTTACAATATTCAGCTATTATAAAATTCAAAGGAAATGTTCAGATGGGAAGGGTCACAGGGAAGGAGGGAAAGGAAAGGAAGGCTGGGAACATAAAAAAATAGAAAAGGAAGAGAAAATGGGAAAAAAAGCTTTTGTAAATAAGGGAAATAGGGACAGAAGGAAGGGAAGGGGAATTGGGAAAAAATAAGAATTGGGATACATCATGCATGGGTACAAGTTTCATATGATGAACGTGAACATTATGTATATATAAATTGTACCTGTAAACTTAATTATTAAAGAATATATAGTGCAGTGCTATTCAATAATATAAAAGAATGAAATCCTGTCATTTGCAGGAAAATAATGGAACTAGAGACTGTACTGTTAAGTAAAATAGGTTTTACACAGAAAGTTAAATGTCACATAATTTCTCCTGAATGAGAAACCCAAAATATAAATAAATAAAAGAATAGAAAAGAGACAGTAGAATACAAAAAGGCAAATTATTTGGATATAGGAAGGAAAAAGAGAAGCAAAAAGAAGGAAGGGAGATAAAGGGATGGAAAACAATCAAGACGTGTTACAGACATGCACTAATTCCCCAGCACAAAAGGAACTATCATTTATTGGAAAAATATACTACTAAAATGTATCATTTCCAAAAAAAAAATGAAAAGCTAAAATATGGAAAAGTTGCAAAATCCAGTGTTTGGCTGGGTGGATTTATTCTCAAAACAAATGACAGTGACCATATCTGAGTGAATTACCATAAAAGCACGCAAAATTTAACTTTCTAGAAGACCAATATTTGTGTTGAAGTCCTTGTTATAAGAATTGTTGTGAAGTATCCACTGAAAATGGGTTGCTTGTTATGAGCCCACATTGGTTTTCAGTTTTATTCATTTCTTAAATTGACAGAGAACATCTTAGTCCTTCACTGGCAGTTTCATTTGTTCACTAATTTTATAAACTGCTCCATTAGTGTTCATTAGAGGACCAGAATATGTTCAGGATGTAAGAGAAATTGAAGAAAAGTTAGGTACTGTCAATCTGCCTAGCAGATTAGTTTATCACAGTCCTAGGTGTGTCTGAATGATTTACTTATTATAGCGGGAAGGCCCATGCTGGGTGTGGGTGGTGTGAATCTTATGGAGTCAGGTGAGGGAAAACACAAAAGGACAATCTTGAAAGACAAAAGATACAGTCAAAAGTTTTGAGCCTGGAGCTCACTGCACTGTGAGAGTGCTAATTAGCAAGCTGAGTCCTAATCAGCAAGACTAAGGGTCTGAGCTGGAAGGCTAGAGCCAAACGTCCAAAGGCTATGGTGAAGACTGGAGTTCCTCTGAAGAAGCAGAATCAAGATGCCCTTGTTCTTCCATCTTTTATTCCATTGAGGCCACAAGTCTATTGGTTGGTACCACCCATCCCAGAACTGGCCTCCCCTCTATGGTAATTAAGTCATCTAGACATAACTAGAACGGTCCTAAAGCAATCTGCTAGGCATTTTAAAATTCAAATTAGTACCATTACAATTATACATTAAAACTATAGATTACAGAAGTAATCTAACTTTCTCAATTCCTCTTACATCCCGCATCAGTATTTTACCCTAACAGTTTAATTAGTTTGATGGCTCAGTCACTACTGCCTGTGGTTTAATTTTCTGAGTTAGTGGGATCACACATACAAATACGAATGGGACAACGTAAGACAGTACTGTGAGCAAGAGTTTCACATATCTGGACAGCTAGGCCATTAGCCCTGTCTACAGACCAAAGGCCTCTCCATGGAAAAGGCTTTCATTAATGGACATCTAAAAGTGACAAAATGGCAAATGCATAAACCAACATATTGTTTTATCTTAGTGGCTGTGTCACAGGATTCATTTATAGCTTCACGCCTGTGCTACACGAGGAACGCTGGCTTTACTGTGGGCATCTGGCGGGCAGTACCTGAGGGGTTTGTCATGCACATAATCCAAAGGTCTCAGCTGTGTTTTCAGTTCCCTGGTGGCCACTCTGGCTTGGAAAGGCATTCGTGGGCAGCCTAATCCTCTTGTCAATTTTGTGAGCAGTTAAAAGAGAACTCTCAAATATTAAGTCCCTATTAATTTGCATTGTTTTCTTTCATTTCAATTTGTTGATTTAAAAAATATACTTTTAGGTTTGATTAAGGGGATTTAGGATTATTTTAAAATAGTTTATTTTAGCTAATGACATGGGTTATAATGAGATAAAACATGCATGGATAAAATTATATATTGATGTCACTACTAAATGCAATCCAAATTTTGTGGGTTTTTTTTTTTTTTTGGTGTATGTGTATGTGTGTGTTTTAGCTCGTCTGATAAAAATAGCACAGTTTGCACCAATGCTGTCCTAATTTACCATACAAAGACAAATCCTCCAAATTGAATGTCCATAAAGTCTATCTGGGGCAATAACTAGGTTGAAATGATGAGCTTAGTAATTTATTCGTACACATTGGATATCACAGGGTTTTTTTGGTAAAACCAACAGACACCAAAAAAAATATATCTTTGCAACTCATGGAGTATATAAAATATCTATATATCTGAAAAAGTAGGAAGAAAGAATATTCAATTATAATCACTGTCTTCATAGAAATGTAAATTGCTGATTTTCTTCATATAAATGTAAATAGCTAATAAGGAGTTATGTATTAGTGAGATTTTCTATGATGATTTTAAATGAAACATAACATCAAGATTTAAGTGGTTTATATCAAAAAGCATTTATTTTTCTCTAAAATGGCTGAAGCCATCTCTCCTCCAGCCTCTGGGTGTGTTGGATATTTTCAGCATATCTGTGCAGACTGAAGAGCATTATCAGTGCTCACACTTTTCTTATCGTAGATAGGACAGGTAAGAAGCGAGATCAAAGCGCTAGAGGACAGTTAGGGATATAGCTCCCTGGCACAGTGCCTATTTGGTGATTGTGAGGTCCTGAGTTTGATTCCTTATACAAAACAAACAAACAAAACAGAAGAAATTCACATTTCTTCAGTGATAGTGTGAAAAGAGAGCATGCCTATAAATAACAATGCAATCCAGGTGCAATTTGATTTCTGGATAATTAATAATAACTTTCCTTTCCTCTGTTCATGACATGTATTTTCACCTATTGCAAAGAAGACTCTCTTTCTTTCAAAGTGTGTGCATCTGCAGCATCCAAGTTGAAGTATAAACTTCTGTGATAATCTTTACGCCATATCTTCTCATCCCCGGGATTTGATGTAAGAACAGACCAATACATTCCTCATTAATGTGTAGTTTTATGGCCACCTTTTCTCCAAGGCAATGCCATAAGTTTTAGTGTTTCCTTTAGGTAGCTAATTGCCTGTGGAATCAATGAAGTAGAGACTTGTCTGTGGTAGTTAATTGACTAATTGTCAACTTGAGTGAGAATGCCCAATTTTGTCCAGTCATATAAAAGGAGAATGGGAAGGAAGGATTTCAGCTCATTTCCCTTGGAAGAGCTTGCTAGTTTCTGAGTTTCCTTCCAGCTGTTTTTCTTCTGAGAAGCACTGACTGTGCAGTCTTTGCCTTCAACATTGTCTCCTCATTCTCCATGCAAGTTCTTGGCTTCTTTCACCAGCCATTCAATCTGCCCGGCAGACCCTCCAGATTCCAGCACCGGCTCCTTAACTTTCAGTCACACACCCTTCCATGGTGGATTCCTTGGCCTCCTGATACAGGAGGCATAGGATGTTGCCACGTGGTCTAGGCCTCTGGGGGGACTTCTATGGGACTTTGGGATCCAGACCCTCAGCTGAATTCTTTTGATGTCTAGAACACAGACAATCGCTTGTACTCTTCTACATTTGTCTCTGTGGGCCAATATTTTAAGCTACTCTTGTAAATGTAAGTATACTGCATTAAATCTATTCTTTTGTAAGCACTGAATAATACAACTCCTTTAAAAGCAGAGTGAGGAGAAAGTAAATATTTCTATATAGTGATATCAGTATCTCAAATATTTGTGGAACAAAAGTTTCTAAATGCAGTCTACAAGAAAACTATTCTTTTAAAAAAATTTCTTTGTTTCATTGACAATTTTCTCCATGATATTTGGGGTCCTTTTGGTTACAATTCCACACATTTGTTTTGCCAGAAAATTTATTGCAATAATAATGATAAGATGTAAAAGTACTCAAATTGTGGACCACAGACATTGCAAAGGAAACATGAAAGAGACTGTTTTCAAAGAAGTCATAGGGGAGATTTTAGAATTAGATTCAAGATTACAAAAGTAGCATAGTTTGTTCCTTGTAAAATTTTAACTTTTAAATATCTTCGTTCTTAATACAAAGAGGAAAAGTAAATCAAAATCCAAATATGATTTCAAGAAATAAGACGTGATTACTTAGATTTTGTTACTTGTAATAGCGCTGATATTACATAATATGGTTTCTAATCTTTAAATAAAATATTAAATGGGAAAGTGGGAAAAATATAAGTGCATACAGATTAATAGAAGATTTATGTTCATTAGCATTTTATAAATAAAAAGCTTGTTCAAAAAAGATTGTAGTTAAAAGGTAGGTTAATATGCTTCCTAATAGCACTATTATTCATTAAAGTACAAATCAAAATGTAAAATATATGACTCTGAATGATTAAGCAGTCCATTATTTAATTTTGGTATAATTTTAGCATTATTGACCATAATTATTTTTATGTTAATGACTTCCTGTTATGTCTTGTGTCTAGATATCTCCCCGAAAGCCTCATACAGTCATAGGTGCAGCTTTTTCAGAGGTGATTGAATCTAGAGTATGTGATTCTGGGATTGATTCCTGGTACAATGCTAGGATCAAGGGTAGTAGGACTGAGCACTATCTGCCTTTAATCCCTGAAAAAGATGTAAGAGGTACAAAGAGCTGTGGTCATGCCTTGCTTTTTCTGCTACCTTCTGCCTGCCGTTAACTACTTGTCTTCTGTGTGGCCTGTCTACCACACCACCTTCCCTTGGAGCCATTGGATGATGAAATTAAACCTCTGTCAAGTACGAATCAAATAAACCTTTTCTCTTTTAACTTTGGGTGTTGGATATTTTATCTCAGCAAGAAGAAAGTAACTACAATACTTCCTCAAAACATGGCAGTAAAAGAAGAATAATTCAAACTGCTAGAAATACAAAATTCAGGATTATGATTATTCTACATTCACACTAAAATTACCTTCATTTACTCCTGCACAGATGTTTCTATCTTTATTCTGAGTTTGATTCAATGCAACAGACATGTATTTAGCCCCAACCACAGGGCAAGACACCTTGATGGCACAAGTGACCCATTAATTTGTGATATTAACCCCCTGGGGGAAATATGTCTGTTGCAGCTTGCCTTCTGAAAAAATAATCCTACTTAGCTTTAAAATTTTAAAAGATAATAATTAGTGCTCTAATAAAGTAGCCATACTTCTAATAAAGATTTTGACAGCATAAATGACTGCTCCTTTCTCTGCCAGATCACTAAAGTGCTCAATGTTTTGGATCCAATATTGTGAAATGGCACTACCCAGAGTGTGCCCTGCAGTACTCTATTTCATTTTATAACCTACTCAGCAGAAATTGTTTCCATGGCTGCTTGCCATAGTGCGAACGCCAACTCCATAACTTGGCACGATAGCACTTCCATTTGACTTAATTTAAACATGCTGCTTTTCTACCTATGCCTTCCAGTGAATGCACAAGTCTTTGCAAAGACAGGGTTAGGGATGGGGTTCCCCGATCCATAGACTATTTAGGTGATAGTCCTACTTTCATGGCTATATAGCTCACTGTACATTGTATTTTAACTGATTAACAACAGCATTTTGAATATATCTTTTTAAGATCTCTTCACCCTTATTTCAATGTCTCCATCACTATCTCCAGTCTGTATTGCAAAAGACAGTATTCCTTTGGAGTACAGAAGCTTGGCTCCATTCACAGCTTGCTTGTTCGACTTAGGTTTTATCATCTATAAGAGGGACAAACACACATCTGTCTCAGGATTATTTAGAAAACTACGCCAGGCATGGTGGTGTGCATCTGTAATCCCGGCACTAAGAAGGCTGAGGCAGGAGCATCGCCATGAACTGGAAGCCAGCCTGAGCCTAAGCATATGGTGAGTTCAAGGCCAGCCTGCATTACATAGTGAGACTCAAGTAAAAAACAACAAAAAGCAAGAGAAAAAGGAAACTAGCTAAAGTCTGTGCAGCTCACCAGTTAGTATGGGCAAGTGCTTTTCCTTTTTGTTCCACAAGTATCACAGTTCTCTGTTCCCGTCCATGTGATATCACCTTTTCCTGTGTTTGCTCCTTAGAGCCTCAAGTGAAGGTCTGGCCAAGGCTCTGAGGCCAGGAGGGACTTGAGCTCTCTTGAGACTAGAGTGCATTGCATTCTGCAGAGGGTTCTGCATGGAGAAGTCACAGCTAAATAATGGCTATAGTTGCCTTAGTGGCTCTGGGCTTTTGTGTCAGGAGAAAAGTTATAGTTTTATATGGTAAGACAATAGGAAGGGCTATTCATTTAATATAATCTTACCCTAGTGGTACTGACTCTTTCCAGAACTGGTCCTCTAGAAACTCAGTTCATAGGGGACAGCATGATTATAGTGATGTTTACAAAACTTGTCAGTCATGTGTTGCCTCTAAAATTTCTACCCCATGTAACTACCACTAGTTCTATTATATACTTAATACGTTTTTTAAAAAAAATTCCTAATTATTCACTGTATTATTGTCTTTTTCAAAAAACAATAATATCTGCAAAATCATGATTTTGTTGTGCTGATTATGGATTTCTTAATGCAAATAAAATAAATGTGTAGCCACTTATCTTAGTTGATTGAGGCTGCTATAACAAAAAAATACCATAAACTGAGCAACATAAAAAAATATTTCTAACAGGTCTTTTGGAAAGACCAAGAGAAGGTTGAAGAACTATTTAGTGTCTAATGAGGGCCTTTTTCTTGTGGATGGAGCCTTCATTGAGGATGGCACCCTTCTTTACATGGTAGACGAGGCAGAGAGCTGACTGTTTTATCAGAGAACTAAGCACAACAGTGCAAGCTTCGTGAACCATCTCCCAAATGTCCCATCCCTTAATATCACCACATGGAAATTAGGTTTTAAAATATAAGTTTTAGAGGTTGATAAACACTTACACTGTAGCAATATTAAAATTTTAAAAGTCTGTATTTCATCTCTTAAAATCATCTCTTTCACTTTTGGGAAACATTGGCTTAGTTTTATTGAGAATTGGCAAATGGATGTGTTATTGGATAAGGAATTACATACCTGAAGTGGGAAAATATCTGTCTTGAGAAATAGTGGTTAATGGAGACTCCAGTATTAGCTCACAGGAGGGCATGTTTATTATTTTTAAACTTTATATTCTTTAATCTGTTTGACAGTTTTTAATCACCTATATTTGTGAGGTATACAATAATGCCATGTATATATATAATACAGAATGACTGAGTAAAGCAAACTAACATATTGTTCATGGTGAATACTTATCATTCCCTTCTCCTGTCAAGCCCTCTCCTTTTACCCTTTGAACAGCAATCTCCCCATTTCTCCCATCTTTCAGGCAGCTCTTTCTGCCTCTGGGAAATTGATGGTTTTTAGATTACATACATAAGTGAGAACATGAACATTTTGTTTAGCTGTCTTGAGCTTGTTTCACTTGGCATAAAGGAGGGGATATTCTTGTGAGGGTCTTGACATTTTATTTACGAGAGCGGATTTTTAGAGCCTGAATCTGTGGGTTCAAATTCCAACTGGTTCCCTGTATTTGCTTGTTTCTCAGTTTCTTTGTTTTTAAAAATGGGAACAGCAGTAGTATCACGAGACATTTAGAAGATGAAATACGTTAATACATGTGAGCATTTTAGGATATTATCTGGCGCATAGTAAGCATGGATTGTTTTTGTTGGATATAGATTTTTCTTGAAGAGATAGAGGGCTGGATCCACCTCATAGTCCCCAATACCGTTATATGGTATGAAAACCTGAGTTTTGCTTCAACAGTTGAGCCACTATTTTACTGAGATTCCAGAAGAAGTATTTTGGGCCTTTTTTATTTCTACTAATATAATTTGGCTTTATTTCATAATAGTTAGACTGCTTTTGGAAACACTTTACACATTCTCTTTTCTTCTCTTCAAGTGTCAATAAAAAGATTTGATATTCACAATTCTATTATTTAGTGCTTTAAACTGTGACTTAAGACAATAAATCTATTAAAATTTAAAATTTTAAGTTCATAAAATATTGTCTATAATTCAACCACAACTTTTTAAAACATATAATGCAGAATGCATAATATTTTAATTCTTTGATGATAAAGCATATTCTAATTTTATTATTCATGCAATGAATCAATAAAACATTAAATTTTTACTGGAATAAAGAAAGAAATTTACTATACCTGAGGCTTTGGTTAACTGTGCACCTTAATATCAGTGCAAGAAAGCAAGCTGTACCTTATTTTTTAATTTTAAAGACACTACATAAGCTACTCAGTGGGAAAACAAATGTGTGCCCTCATTCAAATGTTCTACTTTTACACTGTGACTGCTGTTAAATTTCCCTGGAGAGTGACAAGTGAGATTTTGCCAGACAAATATAATCTGGTCTCTATCAGGGTTTCTTTCTAAGATAAGCATATTCCTGGGAGCACATTTGGTGACTTCCTTAAGTATTCAGGAAAGGGAAATAGAACACAGTGTACTTCCTTGTTCTTACCTGGTCATGAAAAGTCAATATGGCACCACTCATCATTAGGTAATGAAGCACTTGTTTCTTTTTGTTATAGTTGCCTTTTCTGTTTAGAATATATGCTAAGGACTTTGAATTTGTGTTATTGCTGATGGAAACTCATGAAATAAGTGATTGTTTGTAACATTTATGCAATATTTGGCATAAGACAGAGTAATACAATTGAAATAAATGCCAGAAATAATACTGTGATCCTTTTACCTTTAAACCCCAGAACAGTTCCATGTATATGATGATGGCTGGATGCAAAATATGTTTCATTGAGAGACAAGAAGAGGTTGGAACAAGACTTTCTCTATGAAGACTTCCAGAAGAATCTTTGTTAAACACAATAATGCTGATATTGAGTGGAAAAACATGTAGACAGTGTTCTAGTTCTGGATGATCTGATCTTATAGCTGAGGAGGTAAAATACATGTAGTTGTCTAAGTAATCTGTAAAAATGATAGTAAACAAGTCCACCAGATAGATTTAATTTCAGGACTAAATGCCAAAGTTTTATCTATTCAGGAAAGGAAAGACAGTGGCTTGAAACAGCTTTGGTGAGGAACGTACAGTCCGTGTTTAAGAAAGGTACAAAAATGGAGACAGGCACCATGCAGATGCACAATCGGTAAAACAGGAAGATGGTTGAGCACTCAGATGACTGTGCTGGGTGATTCACAAAAATAGAAAGTAGAAATAAAGGCAGAAACATAGGGTTAGCTATCCAAGGACCATGGGTAAAGAACAATAAAATTCAAACTTTATTGGCAAGAGAGTCAGTAGAAAACCTTTAGGTGGAAGAATATGTACAAACCTGTGGGATTCTTTTAATAGGAGTTTTACATGATGGCCTCTATAATTAATTTTCCTTCTAATTTTTTACTGTATCTTTGCCAATACATTTGTAGGAATAATAAAGTAAAATCAAGCAATTAAAATAATAAATATATGAGAAATCTATATTTTGGGTGAAGCAGTGAGTTTACATATGCAGGATAGTTGGTAGCTACACTGAGGCTGGAAAAGGCTAAAGACTAAATCACAGTTAATTCCAGATTGACTGTGTTGAATTTATTCCTGTTATTGTCTATGAATGTTGAGTTATTTTATTGAAATTAACAAGTACAAGTCATAAGGAATAATGTTATCAAACATTTTTTAAAATACAAAAATGTATCACACATGCAACCAATTGAATATACTCCACTTACAATCAATTAGGTGTTCCAAATAGGTTTTCTGGCAAAACTTCTTGAAAATAGTATTTTGTTACTACGACAACGTAGAATAGCAACTGGAAACCAGAACATTAAAAGTAAGACAAGAAAGACAGACAAATACTTTTTATTTAATGTGTGGTATTATAAATCTGGGGAGAAATTCAAATTCTCAAATGTTCAAAAATGAATAGTTTTCCACCTAAAATCAGACAGTTTCAGAAAGTCTAGCTATCTTTGCATAGTAACTAAATAAATAAATCAAGTGTCCATTTCTGAATCTCAAATATACTTTATAAACCTATTTTAGCTTTGATAATTTTTTTATAGAATCTGAGCATTTAGAACCTTATCTCATACTACTATAATCATATATTAAAACTCTGGTTTTATAAGCACATTTTATGAAGCTTAAAATTTCCACAAAATAATCATTTATTTGAATGGAACTATGGTCATATGATCACCTTATTTAGGTGTTTTCTATTTTCCATCTCTTTAGACTTTTCCTCAGCATCACATTAAAGAAAATAGTTGTGGAGAACAGAAAACGAGCAACAGTTACATAATTCAAGGAGTTTGGAGCAATTTGAAAAAGAAGTAAAATATCATAAATATTGATAATTTTTGACGTGTATTTCACATAACCATTTGAATAATAAATTTTCTGTGACATCCTTAATGAAAATGTGATTTTAACATGTAGGATAATAAAATTTTATTCTGTGTTGTCATCTGTAAGCTATTAAAAGTCTTAATTGAAGCCCATTTTTTCTTAATTCCTGTGTGCAAGACACTGGCATCAGGGGTATCAGATAATGTATAATATAGTGTCTTCTCTAAGGGAGATGTCTGTGTACACATAGAGGCAGAATGTACCTAGCTAACTTCTAGAGAAGAAATATAGTGTAACACAAACATAATCACACAAAAATAATTCTTCTCATGACAATTTTTAAAAGTATCATAGAGGAGGCAATAATGAAACACCTGATACATATCAAGAGTGTGAACCAGTATCATTCTGAGTAGAGTACAACTTTATCAGGAAAAACAGGGTGCGTGGTCATCATACTCTTGAAAGATGTAACTGGTGAGAGTGCTCAGTAGTTTGGAGGTAGTAAAACAAAATTTAAAATTTCTAACATTACCCTTTGTAGTGCGTAATTAGTTAATTGTCAGTTTGAGTGGGAATGCCCAGCTGATGTGAGGCAGCATAGTTGTCAAATGGTATAAAAGGAGAATGAGGGAAGAATTTCAGCTGATTTCCTTGATAGAGCTTCCTTGTGGCTGATTTTCCTGGTGGTCACCAAAGATGGCTGCTGTTTTTCCCAGAGGAGCTCCAGTTTTTGCATTTGCCTTGAACATCAGCTCCTGCCTTTTGGCACAGACTTCAGGTTCCAGCAAGGGCTTTCTGGAGCAGACCCTTCAGTCACCCAGGAATATTCCTTGGCCTCTTTATTTGGACTCCTAAAGGACATTGTCATGGGCTCCAGGGCTTAGGCTGATTCTTTGGGCCTCTAGCATGTGGACAAATCTCTTGCATTCTTCTACATCTGTGGGTGAATCATTGTAAGCTAATCTTGTAAATTTCGATGTCCTGCATTAAATCTGATTTGAAGTATGTAAAGTCCTTTTCAGGAGCCTTCCCCAGCCCTGCAAGGTCTTGTAAACATTGAAGAGTACACCTTCTATGATCCTTTAGTCATCCCTAGATATCCTAGAGGGATTGGTTCTAGGACACCCCACAGGCATCAAAATTTGCAGATACTCATGTTTCTTAATACTAAATAATGCTATATTCACATATACCCTTACATATCCTTTTGTATACATGAAATCATTGGTAGATTACTTACAATGCATAACACAATACAAACACATTGTAGTTCTTTATATTCTTTAGGTAACAGTGAAATAAATAGGTTTGTATATGCTTTGTATAGACCCAATTGTTTTTCCAAATATATTTTATCAGCATTTAGTTTAATCTATAGATGCAGTATTCATGTGTATGAGGGGCAGAACATACATTTGAATTTTAAATTAATGTTCACTCTGTCTCAGATAAAAATATATATAGTTAAAGTGAGGCTGACAGCAGCATCTGCAGAGTATAAGGAAAATATGAAACTAAGATTCTGGAATACAAGGGACAAGGGACATAGAGTGCATTTTAATAGTCACCCGCTTGGCAATGCCTGCATGCTTTGGTATTAACACAGGCAAGTGAGGTTCTTGTTTTTAGGACTGACGAATGATAAAGCAAGCAGAATGTCTTTCTTGTGCTAAATTTAGTTTTTATTTGAAGTCCCTCCCTTTTTCCATTGTCACTTCACTTTTTCTTTTTTTCTTTTTTGGTACCGGGAATCAAACTCAGGACCTTGTGCTTGCCAGGCAGGTGCTGTGCCGCTGAGCTATATCTCCGATGCCACTTCACTCTTGAGAGCAGATAAAACTTCAAAACTCAGCTACACATGAGTGTAAAATAAACATTAATTAAAAGATTCATGCGTTTATTTAATACATACTTAACAGTAATTATTAAGTACTTAATATCCCTAATATATGTTTTAATAAAATATTAGCTACATATTTAATATGTATGTATCAAATAAATAGTTGGTATCCTCTACCCCTTGTTTATCAAAATTTATAAAAAATTCTGCAGCTACTTCTTATTTGCCAAATCAATAGTATATTTGCCAAGTAAAAGATAGGTGGGGACTAAGCTTACCTACCTGGAAGGGAATAATACCAGCTCAAAATTTGCAATCTAGTGGACTGATAATCCTAACCACATAACTGCAATATGTGCTCATCAAATATTCATGGAATGCATAACAAATGCCCTTATAGAAAGAAACCAGGAGAAGGAGAAGGAGAAGGAGAAAATGAAGAGGACTTAGAGCATGTGGGGCAGAGATGATCTTTCCACAGATCCTGGCGGAGACAGAAAGACCATACCCTCCTGCCATTCTTTATAGTCATCCTAGAACTTCGCCAGCAGCCTGATGTTTTAACGTGGCTTGGATCAGGGCCCTTGTTAATGAGTGTTTGTGGTGATGGGCCTGAGTCCACAATGATTATCTTTGTCTTCTATGCGAAGAACCTTATATTTTTTTTGTAGTTGTTGATGGATTATTTAACTTAATAAATATTTAAAATCTAGACCATACTGTTGATTTTTTTGGTCTGATTTTAAATGACTTCTACCTATTAGAAGAGATGCAAAGTATTTAGCTACAACATTCATGATAACTCCTTATCTCTCTAATGCTATTTAAAGCTCTTTACATTAAGGTTACTTTATGAAATTTTGTGTCCCACCTTTGGAGATAAATATTATAGCATCATCTCTTTATGTAACATAGTCCATTTATTTTTTTTCCTGGCAAAAAGTATTTGGCAATATAAATGTGCTTATTTTGTTATTTTTTCCCTTTCCATTCGAGTTTATATGAAAGGAGTTTCTGTGGGATGCAGAATATTTATTTACAAGTTACCTGACATTGTGCTACTTATTTCCAAAATTTTCATTTTGCTGTACTGCAATATATATGTGCATTTGACACATGAGCTATTTACTCTTAGAAACAGTATATAAAAAAGTAGCAAGGACAGATGTACATCCAGAAGAATTTTCAAATTGATTTTTTGTCCTGATACCTTTGTTTTTTTCTCCCAAATCTCTATGTATCACTCCACATAAACCAGTTTATGGTTAATATCTCTGGCTTTGGCATCGTCATTTTTTGGTCACTTGATATATTTGAAAAAATATTGAATACCTGTGAATAGCATAAATACATATTTTTAGTTATTTATGCCTTCTTCATATGATTTTGCTTTTATTAAAGTACAGAACTTTTATAGAAAAACATCTTGGTTCATCAAATATTTATGTATAGCTTTATGGTCCCTTCATTGGATTATCTTTCACTCAACTTGGCATTCAGCTTTATTTTGCTTTGTTTGGATTTTTCATTTCTGTGGCATCTGCATAATATGTTGATCTGTTACTCAAAGGACCATAGAAATTTTCCAGGACTCCTATTTTCTGAATAATTTGGAAATCAAATAAGAGTTCAAAATTCATTGTAAATTGACATTGTCTTTTTTATAGAGAGACAGACAGGAAGGAAGAAGGCAGAAAAGAGAGAAAAGGAAGGGAGAAATTAAGGAATACAAAGACATTTTAGCTTTAGAAAATATTTTTTACCATTTGAAAAATAGAATTGTAAAGCTGAAAAGAATATCAGAAACATTCAAACCTACTAATTTCCATATTACTGGAGTATAAAACCTTATTTCTGACATACATATTCTTTTAGGACTCCACATAGTAGTAATTGTTCCTTTAGTAAATATTGATCAAAAAATGTACAAGAAGCTTATCGTGATGTGTTAAGGTTAAATTTACATTTCTTAGAATAATATCACCTAGGAACACTGGAAATATCATTGCGTATATTCAGATCACATGATATTCTGGCCAGGGACATACAGGTTAAGACGTGAAAATCCTGTGAAGCACAGTAACAGTATTTCTGGTGTGCAATGCCAACCAGTTGGGAAACACGGAGTTCTTCCAATTCATTCTTTTTATATTTTAAAAGTGAAACCCAAGGAGGTGAAGAAACTTGACCAAAAGCATATTTTCTGAAAATTCGGTCACAGATTTCTGATAACCAAGTAACCATTCCAATTTTTCCAGTAACTCTCAATGAAATTTGTCAGTTATGTATCTAATAATTTGGACCACTCGCTTGAAGCAAAGACAACTGTAGCTTATACCTTTTTTGGTTTGTTTATCACAATTTGTTTTGTTGGATGTTTGATGTATTTTAAGGCCAGATTTGATAAATTAATCCAAGATTAGAAATAAAAGTATTGTCTCATGCCAGATTGGTAGTAGTTAACTGCATTTTTTAAACCTAAGGAATTTTTTAATTTACTGAGTCAATATTCATTCACATATAGTCTTATAATTCTTCAGATTTGAAAATTTATATTTCTATTAATAGAGACTATAAATATTTTTATCTTATTACCTGAATGGTCACTCCACACAATAGCTTAAAGATTACTAAATTTAAACTTCAAGTTTTAGGAAAGCATGTTTTCGTAGCATGCATAGTTCTTCACTGTTTCTAACATCTCTATGAACAGCGTCACTCTCTTCTTCATTCCTACAAAATTCAAAACTTCTGAAATTAACGGGAACTAGCTTCTCAGTAAAGTGGACCATGCATCCTACAACACAGATGTGTTTTGAAAAGAACAGGTAAATCTCAGGGGAATTCAGCCCATTGCACATCCTTACACGTGAGCCAGTTACGGGATCACGTGTCATCTCTAAAGCACTGGGAGGAAAATCTTTGGATTTGGTGCTGCTTTCCTGGAAGTGCCAACAAACCATTACCTAGGAAAAAATGGTTTTACTTTCTCTTGAAGTAACTGTGTAGTAATGGTTTTATTTTTAAACCTTCAAATATTTTTGTTACGTCTGGCAGTCTTATCCATATTACAAAAATCATTACATATCATAAAATAGGAGTGAACACAGTAGTTAATAATGGATTCTGATAGCATCTCAAATATATTACAAAATTATAATGGCTTTATACATGGTAAGAAGTTTCCTTTTTACCTGCCTTAGGGTTTCCTGCTTGCTCTTGAGGAGCCCCTTAATCTTTGGATTGATTTGCACACAAATTTTAAATTTCTAATTTACTGTGGTTAATTTAGAGCTTATAGTGTTTGCCATACAAAACCCACTTGCCTCCTATGGTCCCCTAAGCATCTGGGGGTAGAGGAGGGTGGGTAGGAAAATCACGTTTAAAAAAATAATGAGATCATGTTTTTAACAAATGAGTATTCATTGTTTCTAACTGTAGTAACTGTATACCATTTTAAAAATTCATTTGTGTTGAAAACTTTCAATTTATACTTCCTGGTATGCTAGATGAATATATATGGTATTTGAGAGAATTCCCCTGGTGCTCTGCAAACATAATAGCTAGGACTTTTAAATTCCATATTTAATATTACTCAAACCAGATTCCCTGAATTTAGCAATGATTCATCCAAAGTTTTATTTTTAAGAAATATAGAAACAAAAATGCTGATCTTGTCAGTCAGTTCCTTAAAACCATCATGCCTAAAATGAGTTGGTGTTTTCCTTAATTCAGAAGATTGAATGTGGCCACTTTCAAGTGACATAATTTTAGCCCAAAGATAAGAAACTATATTTTAGGAAGTCTGTGTAACCATGTTTAATATAGAGTTGTAATTATAATTTGCATTTTCTGAAATGTTAAAACTACAAGACACCTCCCTGTTGTTAATGCTTTCAAGAACTTGCTGGCTTTTTAGTCTTCCCAGACATTTGAGACTGTAGAGGGTCCACTGAATTATGGGAAATTGTCTCCAGTGTTTATGTTGTGGTCTCCTAGTACTGGGCTATCCACAACATCAGAAGTAAACAGCATGAAAGGGGAATGGAAGTCTCACATAGAATCTAAGTCCTCAGGCATTTGGAGAGGTCCTCATGCCATCAGCCAGAGGTCACCTGCACCCCAGTCTTGACTACTTCAGAAGGGTGCCTACTATACCTGCAAACACACTCCTAGTTCCCCTGTGCTAAAGGGATATTTCGTATGTCCTTCCATGCCAGCTTTTTGACATCCAAGCAGCACTCTGTCCAGTCACACCTAGTGATGCCCTTTGACATGTTTTACAGGGTTCATCTACCCTTCCACTGGCTAGAAACTTTATCAGTTGTCCATTCAAAATTCCAGCACTTTGTTTTATTTTTTGTTTAAATTTGGTGGAGATTTAACTCATGGTGAAACTCATACATTCTTTACAAAGTTCAGACTTTTCAATTTTCCAGGCCTTGTCAATACATTGCTGCATTTGCAGGTGATACAAGAAAAACAAATCGATAGGGTATACGTAATTGTAAGTTCCTTCCAGTACTAACATTTTTCATTCTGAAGCACTGTTCTGAGTATGGTAACATTGACATCTTTTCTCCAGGAAAAGAATCCAACAAATATTTAGATGATCCTCATGGCTTATGAAAATTAAAAACGGCAAGAAATTAGGGGAACAGTAACCATTAAGACAATAGGATTTTATTTAACAAATGTTGGTGCATTTGAGCAATAGGATGGGAAAATGCCAAGTCCAGTGAGCTTCCTCTGGAAAGCAGTTTTAAGGTTCACATCATGAGCTAGATATAGAAAAACATCCCATGAATTTCTATCCAGTTCTCCAGGAAACTGCCATTACAGTCTGCGAGGGGACTGTTACAGTAAAGGGCAGGTCAGGTTTTGGAAAAGTGCCCTCGTAAGATTTTAAAATGAGCTTTACATCTAAAGTAAACAGTAGATGACTGCAAAGATATAAACACGTTTTATATCAAAAAAATTCTTAAGAATTCGGAATATTTATTTTGTCTTGATGGCTTTTGCTAGAGCTGCGGAAGCTGAGATTGGTATCTGTTGGGAAAACGATGCTTCCAATATGCTCTTCAATTTGCTCCTGTAGCAATTTAGTCACACAACCTGCTTGGAAATAATCAATGTGCCGAAGCTAGGTGGGGAAAATCCTGTCAGTTTCTATAATTCACAGAGCAGGTTTGGGCTCCCACTCTGCCAATCCATCTTAAATAGTGGCTACTGCTCTCCATCCAGCAATTCGTATGATCAAGCAATTGAGCACAGAAAGAGAAAGGCCCCACAACTTGGCATCCCCGTGGACATTTATCTGAGAAAACCAAATGGATCCAACTTTTGCCAGAGTTTAATAGCAAAGCTGTCACATTTTACACAAATGAGTCCGGAGTCTGTAGCGAATGGAAAGAGGGCAGCAGGGGGAGGGGAGAAGAGGAGGTGGGACTGCTGACCGACTGTTGGCACAGCGGCTCCAGGGCGCTAGTTCTTAGGGGAGTGGCTGTGAGGATCATAGCAGGGGAGATGAAGTGGTTAAAAAATATTAGCAGCGAGGGGCAGGGACCTAAGGATGTGGATATATAAGACCGCGCCGCCAGCGCAGAGCCGCTGCTACTGCTGCGGGAGTCAGGACCAGGGCGCGGGAGCTCAGCCGTTCAGTACCCAGAGGCCAGGGACAGAAGCAAAGGACAGCAGACTGGTCCAAGCTGGGGCTCCTGCTTCCCCTCTGGAACAGGCACAGGACTCCCTGACTTCAGTCTCCGGACCCCAAACGCGCACCCGTGGGCTTGTGCGCCCTAGCCCAGCACCTCCGCGCGCGGCACAAGCACGCCCGGACGCAGGTCCCACTCCAAGGCGATGCGCGCAGGAGCCCAGGACACTGGCCTGGGGCGGAGGGAGTAGGACCCGGCAGGGAGGCAGGGAGGCTGCAGGGTTAGGGTAGCGGGCGCAGGGGCCCTCAGCCGCGCCACACCTGCTGCTGCAGCCTTGCGGGATGCTGCGCGCGGTCTCCCTGCTGCTGGGCGCCGCGCTGCTCTGCGGCCCTGGAGCCTTCTGCCGCCGGGTCGTCAGCGGTAAGTGTGGGGGCGCCCGCCGAGGGGGGGCAGGGGCCATAAACTGCGGACGCTGAGGGGCAGCCTGTCCCGGGGTGGAAACTCTCGGGGTGGGGAGGTACGAAGGTCGTGGGGCTGGCAGGAAGCGCGGAAAAATGGGTCTTGCTAGGCTTTGCCCTCTCACCCAAAGAGCGAAAAGTTTAATTCCCCCGGCCCCACTCCAAGCGCCTTATTCAGCGGCTACGCAGCAAACTCCAGCTTGATCCTACACTGCACAGCCTTTCTCGGGAGTGATCTCCACTTTCTTTTTGAGACAATTGACCAAGAGGCAGAGCTGGGTACCTGGAAAAGGAGTGGGGTAGACGCAGCCAGAAAGAGAAAACCCGCAGCAGAAACGCTCCCCCTCTTGGCCAGGCATCCATTTCAGTCCCCGCACGGGCGTCCACGGGAGTGATTTCCGGGACCAGACCTGTGCACCGTGGGTCTCTCAGGATGCCAGGTTATGCAGCCTTTGTTCTCGATAGGACTGGCGAAGAAGGGTGCAGGTTCCTGTGCACAGGCGCCTTACGTTTCCACATCTCATCCCAAGTTAGAGACGTCTCAGATATGGAAGCAGCTACAGCTGGATCGAGGTGTGCTGGGCTGTGACTGAAGGTTCGAGCCTACAAAGCGTGCACAGTTAAATCTGTCAAGTCAGCGCAAGGCAAATGGACTAAAATGAGCAAGCTTGCCAGCGTTGTCTCTGGTTTTTCGTTTTCAACAATCACTGTCTTGCTGTGGAGCAGTTTATATTGCGTCCACTTTCGCTTACTTTTAAGAGGGCAAAGTCTCTTTAAAAGGATGTGGATTCTCAATGAATGTGACGAGGGACTTACAGGAGGGACCATACCTACTCTTATGGAAATATGTTGCTGTGCTCATTAAAGTGTTACCATAAACATGTGTTGGATGCGTGTGGGCACATGTTTGAAGGGTGAAAAGATTCATTTTACTTAGAAGCAACACGAAGTCCTGTTCCTCTTCTGTGCATTTGCACAACAGGTGTCACTGGATGCAGAGATCAATGATAGATGACATCAGCTTAATCAGTGGTGAAGCTCGACCTTTAGAAATTGGCATATTCGACTTAATTGCTACTGACCTTCCCCTAAGCGACTCCTGGTTTTCCACATGGTCAGAATATAACCCTCCAGCAATCCTCAGTCACTCTCCACTCACTTCCTTTTTTTCAGGTTGTACAGAAGCAATGACGTTAGATCCTTCCTTCTCTAATTTAGCTAACAGTAAAAATGTTAAACTATGTAAACCTATCTGATGATGCAAAATACATACATAGATGCCTTTGTTTATTAGCATTATTCATACAAATGAATGAACAGCAATGATCAGGCTGTGAACATAAATATTTTCTTAAACAAATAAAAACATGTCATTGACAATATACTATTGGCTATTGGTGTATTCTTGTTCACATCCCTTAAAAGAGAACAAAGATACTTTGAGCAAAAACATACCTTAAATTGTTGATGAAAAGTTTATTTGGTGTCCTGTGAAGACATAAATTACTCCAAATGCTTTGCTGCATTTTTCTATTAAGAATTTAAAACATCTTGAAGGTGACATCTGGAAAATTTCTAAGTAACTGAACATGATCTATTTGATTTAGCATAAATGATGATGTTTACTTGATATTAAAACAATTACCTAGTTATGTTTTTCTTATGAATAATTCAATTGTCATTAAGCATAAAACTCACATTGAAGCTTAACCATTTATAAATTAATTTGTGACTCTTATGTTCTGAAGAGTAATTTTTCACATTTCAGCTGTGATGGGCTGTGCAGACAGTAACCTAAAGCATAGCACGTTTGAAACAATGCTTCCTCAAAGTCTCTGTCTTCCTGGTGGATTTAAGTTTTCAGTGGTGCATCAACCTCGCTGTGCCGCTAGGGACCTTTTACCAAATCTCCTTTCAAGAGTGAGCAAACAGTGAAACAGTCTCTTTGGGACAGTTCTTTGGAAGATACTTACAACATGTGGTATAAAGATTTTATTTATTACATTTCATAGCAACAATTTATAATTTCTATTTAACATATTGAAACAATCACTTACCTGCCCTTTCCAGAAATAGGTGTTCACAAAATAATTCCCCCTAGAAATTCTTTGTTTTAATACCTTAAAAATTCAATAAGATAATTTTCAACACAGAACATTTTAAAAGTTCAGAGCACTATTTAAAAATAAGATGAAAATATTTTAGAACAAATAACATTTCAAATAACTTCATCATCATATGGTCCATCAGGCTTCATAGTGTTTAATAGCTTTGCATGGCATAAGATTTAATTTTCTGGTAGAAATAAGAAAGGATTTTTCACATGAACAAGAAATAAAACATATAAACTGAATAATAAGAGTGAAATAATATTTAATAAATTTATTACTAATTGGAAAGCTACTTTGAAGAGCTTAGACTTGTACTGATTTCTTACTACAAACAGATGTGTAGAGAATATCTGTGGGGCTAGAATCATTTAATTTTATGAACTAGCATGTAACAGCATCTATTTTAGAACAAAGGGAAGAGGATTTTACCGATGATATATAGATAAATATGAAAAAGAAGGGTTTAAAATTTAGGTTTGAATTGGGAGAATATGTTTGAAAAGAAAAATTTTTTTAAAAAATTTGTGGTATTTTGAAGTATAGTATTTCCTTCTCATCTTCCTTCTTTGCATTTAAAAATTTCTTTTTGGTGTGCACAGGCATGGTCCCCAACTCTATTTATCCTGCAAAATGATATTATCTGTATTTCATGGCACTTCTGTCTAGAACACTTTTATATGTGTGAGTTTAACCTTACTGTGGCTGGTATACATTTCATGGGTAATTTGAAGTCCTTCTACCATGAAGCTGACATAGGGTATTGCAATTTCATGGATAATAAGTAGCCTCTGTATTAATGTAATACGGTAGCAAGAAAGATACAAGAAAAAAACTGCTGAACATGTCCCAGTGTATGGAAAAGTTCCATGACATCATCAAAAGTGTAAAATGATGACAGTGCAATTTTCAAAGATGCAATTACTTTAAGTATCTTCTGAGCAAGAAGAGAATAGATTAACCTTATTACTAGTCACTTAAAGAACTACTCATTTATCATTGCCTTTTCTCCTTAGCTATTGTCATCACTTCATGATTTTAGTTTTACAACTTTTTCCTGAAAATGGAAATAGCTATATATTCATGTTAGAAAAGCAGTTTTATGTAAAGGGGTCCACACAGGAAAGTCAATCAGTTCTTCACTAATAATTTTTACTGTTTACAATGGCTTACTCTGCCAGGTATTCATAAAACAGGTGGATGGATGTGTTGCAGCTGTAGGGTAAGTCTGTTTCTTTCAGTGTTTAATGTATTACTGATGATATAACACAGCCTAACAAATTGAGTATAGTTCTGATACACCCTGACAAGTTGAGTATAGTTTTATTCTGTATTGGGAAAAGCATTCAGTCTTGTCCTGGTTTATTTTACTTGGAAGATAAAAAGGATAGATTAAAAACAAATGTTAAAGGCATATAGTGTTTAAAAACCCAGTATTCTGATATTAACTGTGTTCTAAATATCCAGCAAAAGAAAATCCAAATCCTAGCTGGAAATAAGTTCTCAATGCATACCCTCACGTGTACTAGCACTCAGTAATCAATAAGCGATCAATGTTTACAGTGGTTTATATCTGCATGTCCTCCCCACCCCCAAGCCTTGTGTGTTCTTAGGCAGGAGAATGCAATTGGACCATCAGAAATAGCTAACTGTGATGTTAGGAGGTAGGGACTGTTCAGAAAAGGCCAGTCAAAGGGGACATGACCTGGCAAGGTGCCCTGCCTGCCAGGATCCTTCTTGCACTCCGCTGCCAGCTACCATGAGGAAGTGAGCAGCTTTCCTCTTCCCAGGTGCTTCCACTATGACTTCCTGCTTTGGAACCAGCAATCTATGGGCTAAAACCATGAGCTCAAAACAAATCTCTCCTCCTTTAAAGTGAGGGCGTCAGGTATGTAGTACGGGCAATGAGAAAAAAAATTCTAAGACATTGTTAGTGATTATATTAGTGATTATACCATGGATGACAAGCGGGGTGCTTACATTCAAGTTATTTTGTTCATGTACTAGTCCATCATTGTATTATGTCACATGATTGGAGTCAGCAGAGAAATCAGGGTAAGTGAATCGCAGAGCAAGGCAGCCTTGTTCTGAACCTGATTTTGACACTTGGGAGCTTGTAAGCTTTGTGAACTTTGGGTGAATTATTAAACTTTCCCCTGCCTGCTTTGTCTCTTTTAAAAATTATTTAAGAATATGAACATCACAAGGCTTCTGGGAGGACTAAAAGGCTTCAAATAATTATACAAGTTGCATGCTGCACACAAGAACATGGAGGAGAAGCAAAGGACATTATTCTGACAAGCCCTGTGGTCAGTGAGGCTTCCTAGGAACAAAGGCAACTTTTTCTAGTTGAATAGTTGTCTGAGTTACTTTCCTCATTGCTGAGACAAAGTATCCAGCATCCGCAAAGTAAGGGAGGGAAGCTTATTTAGCTGACGGTTTGTAGAGGCTTCAGTCCATAGTCAGCTGGCTCCAAGGCAGGTGGCACATCACAGAAAGGCAACGGTTCATGGCACTAGAAAGGTAGCAAAAGCAGCAAACGGAGGACGAGACAAGGCTCTTTCTGTCCCTTTTATTGTATGTAGGCTGCCTGCCCTGGGGTGGGTGTAGCACTCACACCCTTAATCCTAGCCAGAATTGTGCCAAACCAATCAGTGAACTGATTTACTAATCATGCACCCTTGATCCCAGCATCACGCATTCTAGATTCAGCCACCTCTGAAAAAGCCCTATGACCAAATGTGGGCGACATCTAGACAGAAACTATAGCAATACTTTACAAGGGAACCTTTTAACATAGCCCATGGGAGAGGTCATATTTTCCTAATTTACTAAAATACATGGATTCCACTAGAAGTGAGGTCCTGCAGCCTTAACTGATTGATAGATGTGAGGCCATTAATATTACTATTATTTTTATATTAATTAATATAGAATTATATTCTATATTATTCTAATTAATTCTATATTATTAATTATTATTCTAATTAATTCTATATATGTTAATAGTAATGTTAATGCTCACTAGCATTACTATTACTATTAGTTCTATAAAACTCATAAAGGTTTTTACTTTTTAAAAGATGTCATCATTACATGTTAAAGCTAGGTATTGGTCGGTTCATTTTGGGAATTTGCTACATGCTTGTAGCACATTTAAATCTACTTTAATCCCCCTACCCCTCTTTCCCTTTGGTTCCCCTTCCCATTTCTTCCTTTCCGCACCTGTAGAAGTCTACCTCTTGGTTTTCTGTACATTTAGGTAAGAGAACCCAAACCAACAAAGTTTAGGAAATTGTAAATACACCCATTTCAAGTGGTGGAAACTGGAAATCGAATCTTAATTATTTTTGATAGGATATATGTGAACTCTTAAATTACCTCATTGCTTAGTTTACTATTTATCACTCTAATTTCTGTTTCAAATATTAAGCTTTTTTTTTTTTTTTAAACGGCAATAAGTCTTGTACTCTTCTAGGGAACTTGTGGTGTTTCCTTGCTGAAGAAGTCAGGTCTTCTGCTGACATTATCATCCAAAAACTGACTGTAGATTTGATTTTGTCTCTCAGTACAAGAAAATAGATTTCAGATGTCATGGATTGTAAAATATATATTGCAAAGGTTAAAGTTTATTATAATATATTTTGTTTAAAAGAAAAAATTAAAAAGTTAGTATAATATTTAGCACTGACTGAATACAAGCTCACTAGCATTCCCTTTTCTTTAGTTAAAATCACTGGCATTACTCTCAGAGTTCATTCCACTCTGTATAGTGCCATATCAGTGCATTTCCAGAGTGATTTTGAGGAGATTAAGAAGGAATTATGAAAAAAATTTGAAGAATACTAGTAAAATGGGCTAAATTCAGTCTGTTTTGGGTTGGAATTTACCGTGCTGACAGTCTTTTTTTTTTTTTTAATTATTTAAAAGTCAGAAAAGAAGAACAAAAAGCAAAAGGCATAAACAACAACAGTAAACTCAAAACAATAACAATATAGGTTTTCAAAACGGAATGAAAGAAATTTAACAATGGTTGTTATATTGCATATTTTTCTTCTTTTCAAAGAAATAAAAGAAAATTAAAGAAAATAGAAAAGTAGAAAAGAAGGGTAGAACAATACCTAATTCAAAAAAAAATTCTCATCATAGAATCACTAGTTGATACATTATTCATTGTCCTCTTAAAAAATAGTTGCCAAAGTCACAAAATCAAAGCATAAACAGTGGCTAAGCACTCAAACATTGACAGCGCAAATCCTGTCAATGTTTGAGTGACTACAATCTTTTATATAACTTTTTTTCAATTAAAAGGAGATCATAATTGAACAGCAGAAATTTGTAGGTATTCTGTGTTTTTATTGAAAAGTATGATCTAAATTTAAAGCTCACTACTGAGAGTACTTAGTAAATATTACATTGTCTCTCTAGTGTAAAAAATAATAAAAACTGACAGAGTAATGGGATCCAAAAAGTATAATAGATATTGTAAAAGTGAAAGGGAAGAAAAGTGCTCTAAAGGCTATAATGGTATGTATAATGTGTAAGATGACAATATTACTGAATTTCTGTTGCATCATTAAACAGAAGAGTTTCCACTGCCAATATTTGAGTGTCTAGTCACTTTTTATGTTTTGATTTTGTAACTTTAACAACTATTGTTAAGATAACACTATGTAATGTATCAACTAGCGATTTTATGATGTTAATTTTTTAAAAATTCTGTATTATTCTACCTTTTTTCTATTTAAAATTTTCTTTTCTTTAATAAAATAAAAAAATACTGAGAGTACTTGATTAGGGTGAGGCATAAGGAAAATTTTATCACCTTTACTATTGATTGCTAAGTTTTAAACTATGGGAAAATAAATGATGTAAGCAAAAACAAAACCAAATTATAGGACATTTTTATACAAGAAGTAAAGCCAACTGTCCTGACTTCCTGAATTTGGCTCTTTTTCCATCATTGCCCAACACATCTAATGTTCTGCCAATATTTAACTGTGTAGGAATTCTCTCATTACTAAATAAAAGGTCATTTATTTATTGATATGGTAGAATTTTCACTGTGACAGTGACAGGAATGTTTGTTTTAATAGTTATTGGTAAGAATTATGTCTCAACAAGAACATGTACATGCGTGAAGTTGGATGTATGTGTACACGTGTATGCATGAAACTCACAGAGTGAATATTTCTTTTCATACTGTAAAATTCAGAGAAAAAAACTTATTTATATGCTTTTTAGATTTAAAAGTTATTTGACTCCAGAATGTACTAACAAAAACTGTGTGAAGATATTATCTCAGAGTTCATTTTTCTCAATATGTTTACAGAATCTTGAGTGGCATATCTTTGAATTCTCTTTTAGAAAATACAAAAATGATGTTTTCAGGTATAGATTCAGAGTGACAGTTATTTAAAGTTAGATAGTATGCATGTATCTACAATGTAATACAAACCACTGTATCGTTTTCCAAATGCTTACCTATCCTATTATACGTCAGTGGAGGTTTTTATTTGAATACTGTCTTTAAAAATAAGACAGGGAAATTCTCCATGAGATCTAACAAAATAAGAAAGGAGCAATCGTAATTGCCCGTTACAGAAGTGGGAAAGTTGCTTCCAGGAGTTCTACATTGACAGAACTTTTCTGGGAATTAAGGCAACATTTGTTTCCCAGCTGTTGGAGTTCCACTGCAGTAGCTGCCAAATGGAATCAGCTGAAATGCAGCAAGAGGTCCAGTAGCTTCCACTGCTGCTGATTTTGCTGCAATAAAGTGGAAATCAGTAGTAAAATAGAACTGTGTCTAAAGATATTCATAGTGTCAGCTTTAACTTATATCTAGGCCATAAAAACTCTGCAGTCTATTACTTTCTGGAAGCTGCCTTGCCACATCTTTTCAGTTCACATCTGAAGACATAGCTGATACTCATTCAGTGTGCTTTGGAGTTAGCATATGTGCTCCAGGTGATAATAGGCTACTGTCTTCCCTTGAGAATTCCCTTTCCATGTAGCCATCAGTCTCCACTTCTCATGCAGGAATCATGGACTATTCTATTATTCAAATAGTCAAAGCTGGCTATTGTCCAGGACCCATGCCATACTGGGTGTTAATTATTTTAAATATAATCCACATATATATGTTTTTATTTTATTATTTCTCTACATACTAACACAGTGGTGTTAGAGATTTTCACATAATACAATATTATATTAGAAATGTTATCTTAATATTATCCAGCAGTTAATTTATATCATTATTTTTTTTATCTTCACCATGGATTTAAAATGCTGGGCTTCTTTTTTAGTATATCAAAGATAACAAGTAGTGTCTTTTAGTAGATAAATAATATTCAGGTATCTTCTGAATATGTTCTGATTTTTATAGACAAATACATTTTATCCTTATAACATCTGGCTATTCTTTTCTCTTTCACTTTGTATATTTTGAAATCTTGCAAAACAATGTTGTTGGAAAAAATTAGAATTTCAGATGTACTACAATCAAATCAAAAGCTGAATGTTGTTTGAGTAAAAAGTACTACAAATTGAAAACTCAAGGGAATGTAGTTAGGGTATATTTGGTGATTTAGAAATATGTAAAGGCTATTGCAGATGAAAATGACAATGAAGCTTGAGTCTTAAAAACATGAGTAAAAATATAACAGCATTGTTAAAATGTTGCCAGGAACAACCATTTTCAACAGTGCAATCATCATCAAACCGACTAACATATGGAAACAATTTAAAAATAATACATTATTGTATTTCTATTAAAGTCACTCATTGGAACTTCCATCATCTCTTCTCAAGGATTATTCTTAGATTAACTTGTCTTCCTGAAGTCTCTTTAACTCATTTCTTATGGTCCTACACATGCATTACTTTTTGTTAACCATTAGTTTAACCAGTCTATTAATTTGTTTTTATTATTCGGTGAGCTGCTCCTTGGTCCTGAGGGGAGATAATGAGGCAGAGTACACAACTGGCTGGCTTGCACTGCTATTCTATGTTCTCAGCTTGTGTCAAGATCTTGAATGGCTATCACTCAAGCACTGTTGTGAAGTTAATGGACTTCTGCCGATTTCTGCTCCCCCCTGCCTGGAGTGTCATCATAGGTCACTAATTGCTGATTCCTGGGAGGCAAGATGGATGTGATGAGGCACTGGCTCAGTGTCATATACACTGTGTACAGAGTTGAATGTTTTATTTTTTGCCAGTATTTCTTGCCTTCCAACTCTGTACCATTGACTTTTCTTGATAGTCTACAAGAAAAGATAGCAGAAAAGGCCTTAAAAGCCCAGATGACTAGTAAGAAAGCAGTAAAGCTGTGTCTTATTTTATCAGCATCAAGAATTTTGACTTAATTTTATATAAAATACTTTGTATTTTGTTTGCCAAGTTCAAATCTAAGCTACAGTTAGAGCAAAACTATGGTTAGAGTGGTAGAGGCTGTGGACAAGAGTTAAGGATAATGAATATTAACACCGACAGTTCTGTGGCAGTTTAAGGTAACTACAGAAGTCAGAGATGGGCAAAGGAAACTAAAGAAAACTAAAGCAAGACAGCATGTCCATTTCAGATATTGCCTTTATAGTCTTAGCTTCCACGCTTGGTGGTAAAAAAATGTAGGTGGATATAAGCAGTACAGTAATTGGAATTTCATTGCTGGTAGACTTAGATGAATTCCACCCACCAGACTGTCTCTCATATAGACATGGCTTTATTATCATCCAATCGGGTCACCTAGATCTTCAGTTAAGTCAGCAAGTAATTAGTAATTAGGAAAACTCATTCTGCTTAATATATAATGATATGTAAACTTCTTTTTTTTTGTCTTTTTTGAGACAGGATTTCACTCTAGCCTTAACTTACTTTTAACCCAGGTTGGCCTTCAATTTATAGCAATTTTTCTGCCTCAGCCTCCTGAGTACTAGCATTACAGGAGTGTGCCACGACTGTCTGCTTCGTGAAATTCAATTTTAAGAGTTTTTCTAATCCAAACTCTTGTCATCTGTGTATTTATTAATCTGAAGACATTAAAAGTAAATGAAAGTAAAAGTAAATTTGATATAAAGTTTGAGAAAAAGGTGATTTTCTACTCAGAGATCACAAGAATAATTTTGTTTCAGTTGCAGTTGTGGCTAATAAAATAAACATTAAAATAGAAATAATGCCTTTTCAAGTAAATAGATATTGGAATGGATGGATTAAAAGAGTTTTATAATTTACACAAATTATGAAATGCAAGTATAAAATAGAAATTACATTTTACTTTTTCCTCCCAAATGTAGAAATTTTTATATATTTATTTAGTTCTGCTTTTACAGGTTTGGGACCCTTAATTATTTCTAGCCCTTATTCCTAAAGAAATATAAAACCACTGATAGCTAAGATGAAATAGATTTGGGTTCAAATTTAATGAAACTCTGAATTAGAGAAGATTTCAAAAATATAATGTTACTACTTTCAAGTTTAAAAAGGAGGTAACTTTAATAGTGAACTTTTGAGGTAGAATTGAAAAAGATATTGTTAATGTTTGTTTAATGTATGACCAAATCCTCTAAAGTTGACAAATAATTTGCTCTCAAGCCTGATAAATATTTATTGTTTCATCAGCTTTTGGCTGATAATTTTTAATTGTTTTTAACAGGCCAAATTTCAGCCTGTCTTCATCTTTATGCACATTAACAGAAAGGTAATATTTAACCATTGGTGAGATTTTAGTGATTCTTTCATTTCTTAATGTACTCATTTCAACTATTCCACACCATTAGATATTTTGGGTCACATTTAAAACTCATTCTTGTTTGTTTATTTGTTTGTTTAAGTACTTGATTCTCTAATTCAAATTTGTTTCTGAAAAATGAGAGAAGATCAGGGCTTAGGGGTTGGGGTTCATACACTATGTGTCCAAAAATAATGCTGAGAGAATTGGTAACAGGACTTTTTTTCAGCAATAGTCCATGCTGTACTATCATTTCAGATGTAACACTATATATTATTGTGCATTATAATAATTACTTTCAATCTGGCCTTTACTAACTTCCAGTTTCAATGGATTTGCTCTAAGATACCTAATCAAAGTAAATATCAACTGTGTGTTTACCGTTTTGCATCTTCTAAAGAATATCTTAAGTAAAATTCTTGTGTTTTCCTTTACTTGATCTTAATAATTAAATTCCTTTATGAGTTCTTCTTTCATAACTTTGAACTTTTACCATACCTTGATATACACCTGTAATTCCTATAGTTACTTTCACTTACTGTGATAATGAGGTCTGGAAAATATAATACAGAGATATTTTTATTCCCTTAGCAATCATTTCCTTGAAGTATTATTTTTAAAATTCTGCCTATCAAATTTACAAAAGGTCAGTTTACTTTTACAAGGTGGAAGTCATGGGCTTGAAAGTAAACTTTACAAAATGATTTAACCAGAAAACATTCTCAGTAGTGTGTTTTACTTTTAATTTGTTCTTTAATTTTGATACTTACTGCATCATGATGATAGTTCAGATAATCAATATGTGCCATCTTTTTTCCCCACAGGCCAAAAGGTGTGTTTTGCTGATGCAAAGCATCCCTGCTACAAAATGGCCTACTTCCACGAACTGTCCAGCCGCGTGAGCTTCCAAGAAGCTCGCCACGCTTGTGAGAGTGAGGAAGGGGTCCTCCTCAGTCTGGAGAATGAAGCAGAACAGAAGTTAATAGAAAGCATGTTGAAGAACTTGACAAAACCTGGAACAGGGATTTCCGATGGTGACTTCTGGATAGGGCTGTGGAGAAACGGGGACGGCCAAACCTCTGGCGCCTGCCCAGACCTCTACCAGTGGTCCGATGGAAGCAGTTCCCAGTACCGGTGAGTATGGATCTTGTGGAACACAGTGGTAAGGACGGATTCTATGACCTGCAGAGGACGTCAGATGGGGCAGGGTTTCCATTGCTCTCTACCTGCAGGAACTGGTACACTGATGAACCTTCCTGTGGAAGTGAAAAGTGTGTTGTGATGTATCATCAACCAACGGCCAATCCCGGCCTTGGGGGTCCCTACCTTTACCAGTGGAATGACGACAGGTGCAACATGAAGCACAATTATATCTGCAAATATGAACCGGGTAAGTAATATAATCAGCAGGGACAGATTTTGTGGGTTTTCTTATATTATGTTTGTCTTTAAGCTTTGCAACTTTTTGCTCTGTTTCTGCTCATAAATATAAGGTTACTTTTCAATTTGTCCTATCAGAGAACGGAGCTTTTTTTATAGTTCAGAGCAAACTTTCCAAGAAGCCGAGGAGTAAATAAAAATATCTGAAGAGGTGTCTTTAAGTGAAATAATAATTTCTAAGATCAAGGCCAAATTGGTTTTCTAATTACATTTTATGAAAAATAAATATTTATTTTATAATATTTTTAATATATCATGTCTGGGGAAAGAAGCTGTATGTCACCAAAGCACCTATAGATTTACATATGGGAGCAACAGCTCCTCCGATACTCTTTGGTGAATTTAAGGATAAAAAAAAACTTTCTCACAGCCTATCAGCTTAATGTATCACATGGTAATACTTGGCACATGGGCCTCTGTAAAAATCCAACTAATCATAGCTCATTGCACCATAGTGAAAAACAGTAGGGTCATGTGACTTGCTCTCTGATTCCCATTCTTGAAAATATGTCTCCCTAGTTAGCTTTCTTTTGAAAACTCTAATTACTTGCCATATGCAGCAAATGGGCAGATTGCGTTGACTTGAGCTATTTTAGTGTGGTTTTCTGCTGCAGAGTAAATTTTAATTGCTTTAAATAGGACACCTCAAATGAATTGATATTTGACTAAAAGAAGGATTAATCGAGACTATGCAAACTCATGATTTTTAAATCATATGAGAAAGTCAAGTTAGACTTTGATTTTTTCCTGTTCTCTTCCTCAGTGTTTGAAAGTATCTTTTTAACTCTTCTGAAGGGCTGTCTGCTTACCCTGGTAATATGTGTTCACAGAAGGCAATTATAATCACAAACTGCTGTTTCCATTATTCTCTTGAAATTACATGATTCTTTTTCTCATAACACCATAAAGCACAAGGGATTATTTGGATTAGATTTATCCTTCTCTTATGTTTATCCAGCTCTTCAGTATATTAGCCAACTTTTTATATCCCTGGTGAGTTTTTTCTTTAACCCCCTTGGTTGCTAAATCCATCATCACTTTCCTGGAAACCTTTGCAAAACTAAGTCTCCAAGGCACTTATGTTCTTTGTCTGTTTTTCTCTTGTAAAAAGATAAAGTTGAGATTCTTTGACATTTTAAATTTGCTTAAAACTATTGAAAAAACAAAAACATTATAGGGCATGCATTTTTATTAGTGTATATTAGTTATACAGAATAATGGGTTTCATTGTGGAAGATTTATAAATGTATATACCATACTTTAATCATTTCTGCCACTTTGTATTTCCACTTGTCATTTTCTACCTCCTACTTTTGATTCCTTTTCTTTTATTATATTCTTAATGAAGTACTACTCTATCCTTTCTTCTGAGTGATCAGATCATCATTTTGACACCTTATTTTTTATATTCATCAAATTTACATCATTTTTAAGACATTGTTAACCTTTAATCTACTTCTTTATTTTGTGTTAGTAATCTATATTTGTATATCTATGTAAAAGCATGTAAAAGAAAATTGTTCTGTTCTTTATCTTTCATATTCTCCCCCAATTTTCAAGTAATCAACATTTATTAAAAAATTTATAGGGTTATTTTTATCTCATATGCAGTACAGAGTTATAGTTACTTTTACTAACATACTTTGAATTTTAATTTTTAGTTTACTTTTTAAAATTTTATCTTTGTGTTCTAGTTTGTTAATTTTCCTTGAGTGTAGTACTTACTTTGGAAAAGATGTTAGATTGACTAAAATTCTTTGGCTATGTAGTTAGCACTTGATTTTTAGTGATGAGGGGGTTAAAAGAATGAGGAGTATAACTAAAATGTATAAATTATAAAACATTATTTTGAGCTTTATTCTTTACCTTACTAGATATAAGCTTTGTTTGTAAGCTTTATTGCTTGCTTTATAAGCTTTGTTGTTATTATAGCTTACTAGATATAAGCTATGATATAAGCTTTGTTTCTTCTTTCTGTTCCTGTATACCATCTGATAGCTAACCAATGCTAACAAAAGGGTAAAAAATTAATCTGGCTATGGAAGAAATGAAATAATCCACTTTAAGTATTCTTTTTATTCTCTCATCCTTTATTTATATTCTATCAGTGACCTGCATATCTATTGTTTTCACTACAAATGCTGTACAAAGGCATTTTCATGAGGACACTTCCTTTTTATGGAAAAAAGTAAACCAAAATTTCATAACAAGATGATAGAATAACAATAGTTAACACATTACATATTGTTATCTTTAAAGTAGTTGCTCAGATTGCAAGATATGGCCATAAAAATTTCTGCAATCAATATTAGCACAAACCTTCCTTTTTAATGAGCACTAATAGTATAAGTGACTTGCATTTTTTTCTCCTTTCCCTGCTGTCCGTTCCTCTTTCACCCCCTCTAGTTTTTTTTTATTTTGAACAGTTTTTTCCTATTTCACAATATCTATTATACATTTTATAACTTATTTACTCTTTCAGTTTCTCACACCAGGACATCTAAAAAAATGAAATACTTAGGAATCAATCTAACAAAAGAAGTAAAAGATCTATATACTGAAAATTATAGTACTCTGAAAAAGGAAATCAAAGAAGATCAAAGAGGAGATTGATGAGAAAATGGAAAGATATCCCTTGCTCATAGATAGGAAGAACCAACATAGAGAAATTGGCTATACTTCCAAATTGTCATATACATTTAGTACAATCCCAATCAAAATATCATTAGTATACCTCTTAGAGAAAACATTCTTAAAACTCATCTGGAACCTAAGGAGACCTAGAATAGCAACAGAAATCCTGGGCAACAAGGGCAAGGCAAGAGGCATTACAATCCCTGACCTGAAATTGTACTACAAGCTAGTGTGGTGAAATCAGCATGGTATGCTAAAAAAACCGAAACAAACCAAACAAAACAACAACAACAAAAAACACCAAACAAACAAACAAAAAATCTAAGGACCAGTAGAATGATTTAGAAGATACAGACCCAAACACACTCAGCCACCTTGTCTTTGACAAAGGTTCCAAACATGTTCACCTGACAAAAGACAGCCTCCTCAATAAATAGTGCTGGAAAAACTGGCTCTCTACACACTGAGGACTAAAATCATGTCTATCACCAGGCAATAAACTAAAGTCAAAATGGATCAAAGATCTAAATATTAAAACAGAAATACTAAATCTACTGGAAGAGAAAATAGGTAGAAATCTTGAAGACATAGGTGTAGGTAGAGAATTCTTGGACACTTCCGAATCTAAATTTGTATTATAAATATCCTCCGTGCTGGGGATATAGCTCAGTGGCATCATAGAGGCTGTTTTATAAGAGCATGGTCCTGAGTTCAATTACAGGCACAAAAAAGAAAATATCTTATGCAGTCTCATTTTAGATATTAAAAATTGCATATATGGAACTCTTTTAAAATTTTACTTAATTAGCAGTTATTTTAAAGTTTATTGAAATTATTTTAAAAATAAGCAGCTTTCTGTTTGCTTATTTCTGTATCTTTTTGTTTACTAAATGCCAATTGAGCAATAACAGGCACAGAATCACTGAGTTCTGTAAAAGAAGAATTTGACTAGGACTCAGTCTTAAACCTGGACGTAGATATTATAGTGTCAGAATTAAATATATGTATAAACATAATAAAGTTACTGCAGAATAATATACAATTAAGTTTCTGATGACCAAAAACAATATAAGAGCAGTAAACATTACTTTTTAAATAATGTTTTTATGTCATAAAGTCTATATAATATTCTGCATGTGATGTTTGTCTTCATCAATTGATGAAGATAAATAAAGAATTACATTTTTGAAACAAATGAAAAATTTACAGCTTTTTTGTTACTAACACAATTTACTTTCACTAAATTATTAAAATAAACAGTAGTTCCTTATTAGAAAAATGTGTGAGACAGAGTAGTAACAGATCATGCTAAAAAATTTTGACTTTTTAAAAATGTTCAGCAATTGAAGATACCACATCATGTAAAAGCAGAAAATAAACAGTTTATAAGACTGAATTTCTGATTATTATTTAAAGAAGTAGACATTATTGAGATGCAAATCTCAAAGTGGCACTGTTTGTGTAAGACAGAAATGTACTTTAGAACACTTGCTTGAATGTTGAATCATCAGTTCCAAATACAATCCACATATGGTTATCTGCCAGTTATTATGCAAAGAGAAATATAAACTTTACTATGATATTGGCAAAAAATTTCTTTTCTTGTCTTTGAATTGTATTTAATGTCTCTCTTATGTTCATGAACTTCTGCTAATCTTTGCTAACTTCCTTTCTGCTTTGTCATCATTGTCTGTAATAGGCTGCCACTCCCGTAGGACCTGTTGTAGACTTCTAAATGCAGTTCTGCATAGGGAATTTATCAAGTGACTCTTTCATTCAAACATAATTAAATTGACTTTATAGTTAGATAATTTTATGTAGATTTAAAATCATAATCTGTTTTAATTGTAAATTGTTCAGAAATTAAAGTCAAGATGTTTTTGCTCTTTATAGTAAACTTATTTTTAAACTGTGTTTTAAACTGACATTGTTTAATCATTATTTAAAACTACTGTACAAATTATTACAGAAATTAGTCCAACAGAACCTGTGGAGAAGCCTTATCTAACAAATCAACCAGGAAACACCCTTGACAATGTAGCTCTTACTGATACAGGTAATTAGCTCATGTGTCTTTATCAAATACAGAACTATTTTTTAAAACATGACTTTACATTGATCGCAGTGAACTCTTCCTTGTTTTTTGGGAAGTGATGCTCAGTGGCGCTGAGCATGGTGGTACATGCGTGTAGGGTTGAGGCAAAAGGATTGGGCTATACATTGGGTTCCAGGCCAACCCGAACTAGCTAGCGCCTGAGTTAACCACCTCCACTTCCCAAAAAAGACCAGTGCAAATTAACTTTTGGTGTAAGTTAAAAAGATTCTATGTACTTTTTGAATAGAAGCATTGGTTTTGTTATCAGATTTTCACTTCCAGTGGATATATCTGGTAGTAAACTAAGTGATCTACATTAAGATCTGGATCTACGAGGGGATTCCCCAACGTGCAGGTGTTGTGATGGAAACTGATATATTCAGGGGCCTGTAAACAGTTATGAGCTGGTAAATGCCTACAGATTGGCTATTGTGGAGGTGAGGTGAAAAAATATGTCTGATTTGTAGTCTTTGTCTACTTCTTTCATTTAAAAACGTCCATTTGGCCAATTTCAGTTTACCAAAGCACATTCTCCACATAGGGGAGATATGCAAGGTGAGCTTCACCCAGCTACCTCTAGAATACCACCACCTTATAAAGGAAGCAAACTACAGCTCCCAGTGCAAATTTCGTGGTAGTCATGGTATTCTCAGTAAGGCCTTGTTAGCTTGACCCAGTGCCAACTGGACAGAAGCTGTGTTTTTCTTGGATTTGTGTGTGCATATAGATTAAACTAAATGTCCACAGTTTCAGGATCTTGCAAATGGTGCAAAATTTATCAAAAAGGGAAATGTTTTCTTTTTTTTCATTCTCACTATGGAGCAGGGATAATAGCGATATTTTTTTTTCCCTAACCCTAACCCCTACCCTAACCTGAAAACAGTGATAATTTGAAAAGGAAATATTTCATGAATTCTTCAAATATTTGAACTTAGTTGTTGGAAGCTTAAAAAGAAGATTAAAACATTGAAAATTATCATCAAATTATTCCATTCCTAGAATTTATTAATATGTCTTCTGTTAACAAAGGAAGTGACATACCACTAAGATAGTAGCATGATTCATGTCTGTTCCATTTTGATCAAAGTCATTTAGATTATTTTTAATGAAGATTTGGGTTTGCAAGTTAAATGTATAGTTTTCCAATTTGCTTTTCTTGAATGGATATAGTAAGCTTAGTGGGTTTCACTTCTCTGGTGCCTGATTTTAAAACCATTCAGAATACTTTGACTTAATTACAAATATATGTAAGTAGTTACATCAATAATATTTTCCATCTTCTGACAGTGAAAACATGTTTAATAGAGTCATTTCATGCTGTATGGAACTTGGATATTTGAAGTTATTTTTTGTTAATTTTAATAAGAACACCTAATATTATCAAGTCTAAATGAAGCAGATTAAAAATGATTCTTCTTAGAATTTAATTGATAGTGTCTTTATGCCTCTGGATTTTTGTATCTCTGAGTTATAACTGCATCATCAGTTAATATTTACATTTATTTCATTTAATCCCAGAGATTTGAATATCATCATAACACTGAACTTATTGGCTAGGATAATTCTTTATCTAGTAATTCAACAATTATAATCATTTCAAAAACCAGTGCTTATTTCTCTAAGTACTAAATTGAGAAGGATTAATGAATTGAGGTAGCTAAGATTGTTAATATATTAGAAAAACTAGCCTGTGTCTGATTTGCAGAATTAATCATAGTTTTAAGAATGTAGATATTGAAGCATGAAAACTAGTACAGTACAATTGTTTTTAATTTTTACCAAAATGTGGATATATTATTTCACTGGATTTTCATTACTTGGGGATGAGTTTTGCTTGCAATCTGTTTGTTGGTAATAACTTCATTTTATCTTAATTTAGGGGAAAATTCTTGTGTTGCTTTGTTGTTAGAATTGTCAACTATATTTGTACACTAAGACTGTTTTATTTTTGTAGGCATAATTCCTAATCTAATTTATGTTATTATACCAACAATACCACTGCTTTTACTGATACTGGTTGCTTTTGGAACTTGCTGTTTCCAGATGCTACACCGAAGGTAAACAATTTATTTGTATAGAGATCATTGATAAATTTTACACAGGCTTTCAGAATATTTGACAAAAAATATTATTTTAAAGCTAATTACATTGTTGTTTTGTCTCTCAAAAGTCCTGATGTTCATGTATGTCAGCACAAGTCCGTTTTATGGATTCACTTTAATTACAGAAGTCAGGCAGTATCTCCTTTAATCCTCTGAAGCCTTGTGAAGTAAGCGCCTTTCTGCCTCTGTTCTCAGTTGGAACATGGTAGCTTCAGTGGCTCTGCCTTGAGTCCTATAGCTAATGTGTGTGGTGGATCTGAAATTGGAATGCTGGTGAACTTATAACAGATGTATTAAATATACTGTTTCTTGCTTATTGAATAGGAAGATTAATAGTAATCCGTTCAATCTGGACATCAAGCTTTGTAGAAGACTTGAATTTTATAGCTGCACTTTGTAACAGTTTTCAGAATTAAAGTCATTTTTTATTTTAAAGAAATCTTTAAGACTAGAAAAGCACTATACTTTAGTATAGTGCTAAAATTAGGTCAGTATTTTTAGGAATTTTGAAAGGTAGATAATAGGTAGCTTGATAGTTGGATAGATAGATAGATAGATAGATAGGAATATTCTAACTTTTTTATCTGCATACCCTTATTCTTTAATTAGAGAAGTGAAGATTTTCCATGTATGTTAGTTTTTTTCAATTAAATTTAAAAGTGAAACAGAGATGTGTCAAAATAAAAAGTAACAGACTTTGAGTTTAAATAAATGATGTTTACTAGAATAAACTAAAATAAATTACATCTTTAGAATAAGTTAAAAAAGAAAAGTGTCAGAATATTTTAAATAAAAACTGGTAAAAAATGCTTCTCTGCAAGTGAAGTATCATTTTTCTTTTTTGGTTTCACCTTATTTTTCTGAAATGGGCAAAAAAGAATCCAGAACAATAAAATAGGTTTAATTTCTAAATAGTTCAAATAAATTTAAGGGAATTTGACCTGCAATTAACTAAATGTTAAAGCACTGTGAATGACGACGAGGTGTGGTAAATTAATACTGTGCTTTGGCTTCCTAGCATGTATGTTAAACAAAATTCAAGTTTTTGAAACTTTGTACTAAAATAGTACAATTGTAAATATGTGGTTTCTTTCTATAGTTCCTGACTATAGATGAAAAGATGATTTCTTATTGTGAAAAGCAGTGAAGTAGAAGGATTAGACATAAATCCCTTCTTTATCCAGCCAAATTGTTAAGGAAGACCTATAAAGTAACACATCAGCTTAAGACATGCTTTGAAAATGTGATTTAGACACTCACATTTGTACCATAAAAAGGGCTAAAGTGCCATGTAACTATATTTTCTCTGAATTTCTTTTTTATTTCCTTAAAGTAATATATTATTGTGACCATGTTATTCATTCAGAGTCTCCTAGGTTTTCATAGCATGAAGATCTGTGGAGTTTTATGTGAAATTCTCCAAGTGAGAATACAAACCAAAATGAAGCACTTCCAGAGCCAGATATAGCTGTAGTACTTCCTTCACTCGTTCTTAGAGCCTCCCCTTTTCCTTTCTTCCAGGAAAGCAAGGAGACACTTCATCAAAGACTCAACTCCATTATCATCTGACTGCCTTGCAGAAAGTTTAAATTCCACTCTGGTACACATGATGGTTTCTTTCATTCCATGTCATGTTCAGAATAATTCCTGTTCCCCTAACTAGTAGTGATTTTTTTGTGAAATACTAATTTTACACAAAAGACATTAATAATTTAACCAATTTTTTTTAACATTTTAAGAAGTTTTTTTGTGTGTGCTTTTAATAAACTCTTATTTTCCGTTCCAATTAGATGGCTTTGTAGAATGAAAGAAAAATCAATAAAATATGATCTTGGAATCCATTTTAGTAGTCATAGAAATGGTTTAATTGAAGCAAATTAAGTGGTATCTTTAAGTGGAATTGCCCGGTGTGGTTAGAGTTTCCACCTTTGAAGGAGCTCCTTGGGGTCTGTTGGTTGAGACTGGGAGGAGAGAGGCCTATGGGGCTGTTGCACATGCTGGAGGCTTGGGGGTGCTCAGAGAGAAGGTGCAGAACACAGCAAACAGTGGGAGGCAAAGAAGGAGGATCCTGGGAAAGGGCATCCTCAGGAAAGGAGACCGAAGGATCCACATAGTGACAGGAAATGTGGTACAGAATGATTTAGGTAAACTTGCAGGTTACTTGTGCAGGCACCTGCAAAGTGACCATTTTATGGGAAAATAGAAGCTGAAGCCCAGCAGGCTTCCAAATTCCAACTCTAACAAGAGTCGAGTTACATGTCAGACTTGAAGGAGGAACTCAGATACTCCTAAATTACCATAGCTAGAGTCTGTTCTTGAATTCCATCAGTTTCAGAGATGAAGGCACAGTTAAGCTTTCTGGGACCAAGTGACTAAAATATAGGATGAGAAAACTGATAAGAGGAAGGGGATAGGCCACTTCTTATGCTGAGAACCTTAACATTTGTTCTCATGATTTGCTACTAAAATCAGCATGCATTTTAGTGACAGAGTACTCAAAAAGCAAGATTTAAAATTTCATTGAGCAAAGGAAAAGGAAAGAAGCTTATTGGAGATTAAATGGACATTTTTAGTATTGTGATGGACACTCTTTGAATGCATGTATCTGAACTCTAGTGAGAAATCAAACAGAAAAAAGATACATTTTTGTTTCCATCATTCATAAAACATGCTTGCCATCTTCACACATTGAATTAATCTAGAATTTTTTGTAGGAATGGAAAAATATGCTGGTGAGAGAAGAAGGATTCTTTTGTAAATAAGTGTTTGAGGTATTTCCCTCTGGACCAAGACATACTCTGTTTTATAAGAAGTATCAGGCACTGAACTTATTTCTTCTTATGTTTTTCAGTAAAGGAAGAACAAAAACAAGCCCAAACCAGTCCACACTGTGGATTTCAAAGAGCACCAGAAAGGAAAGTGGCATGGAAGTATAATAATCCACTGATTTGGCTCCAGAAAAGAAAATAGTCTTATCATTCCAGATCTGTGTAAAGAATGGCATCAGAATATTAGCTTGGAATGGCTTGAAATCTCAAAGATGAACTGCAAGATGAACTGTAAGCTCCCCCTTGAGGCAATTATTAAAACACTTTTTATATGTTTATTATTTCACTTACAAAAATATGCTGTGCTAATACTGGAGTGAGACTTGCTTATTTTGCTAAAGGATACACTCAGACTTCGAGAAAATGAAATGGACCATGAAGATAAAACTGCTGTCAACACAAGAGGAGTATGTGTGCTGAAAGCAGTTATTTTTATTTCTCTCACTGTTCATAAGTTGTAATTTAGTTAATATAATATAAATTGTATTGAAATTTGCAGTTTTCAAAAACATTTTACCTTTGCATATGCATTTGATAAAAATGGATTCTTCTAATATTTATTTTTATGACATTCCATTTTTCAACACATGCTGTTTTGATTAAACAAATATATCACTTTTCAACTGAATTCACCTTCATACACAAATATAGTACCATAAAAATTTCTTTTCTAGAAATGATTCATCTTCTTTCAGTTTCTCTACTTTTGGCTGGACAACGTTTAGGAAATCTCTTCAGAAATAAGACGCTGTTTCATTAACTGTGGTGTAAATCTCCAGAAACATTTTCCTTAGAGGCTAGAATTGTCTAATTTCGATTGTGCAAGACATGTGCCTTACAATTATTTTTAGTTTAAAATTCAACAGATTTTGTAATGAAGTAACTTTACTAATAGCTGTATAATAGTGACACAGTAAACATTGAACAAAAATGTGGCATAGACAATATTAATCATATGTCTTCACATGTTGCCTATGTAACTACAAGTAGCTCTCTGAGGGTTCTGGAATCCACATGGTCCCTTCTTTACCACCCAAACAATGGTAGTTGTCTGGGGTTGGAATTGACATTGGAAGCAGAGAGTTTCAGAGATTGTCTAAGGTTTTTGTCACTGAATTTAGCCTCTATGAGTACAATAAAATGTCTTATAATTGAGACCAGGTGAATGGCCGCCACCAGTGTGGAGCTAAGCACAGTACGCAGACATTTTAGGATGTAAAAAATAAACACGCCCAAGGTTACATGAATTAGTGTGACATGTGTTGGAGGCCACCAGGGATTTAATATTCATTGATGAGGATTTGTTCATGGTAGTAAACAGTGGCTCTTTTCTGTCTTATCTTCTCCTAGTTTTTTCAATGCTTGTGACTTGTTCTTCTCAAGTTGTTACTATTTGGTCTTCAAATGTCCCTGTGCTCCTTTTAACCAAATAAAGAGTTCTTGTTTCTGAAGAATGATTATTGGTGGTGTCTAAATCTCTTATGTCAACAATGTTCAGGCATATTTTATCACTACATGAAGATAAAACAAATTACTGTTTGAATGAAGTTGTGGAGAAACAATATTTTCTTTGTCAATCTATTTCAGTTGGGGAGTAAAGTGTTTTCCTGGAGGCAAGTAACCAGAGTTCTTTGACAAAACTAAGAGGCAAAATAAAAAATAGTGGGCGGAAGCCCTTTTTCAGGCTGAATTCTAAGAGAGAGAATGAGCAGTTGGATTCTTGGCTCAGGTCTGCTTCCATCTACCTCTTTGGCTTCCCAGTGTTCTGGCTTGGAATGGTAGATGAGCTGCTCTGATTTGCATCTCTCCTTGCAATCTACCACCGTGTGTGTCCTGCTTTAGTCAGGACTTGGTGAAGGGGAAACTAAACTTTCCTTTTTGTCTGTACCACCTGGGTTTATGACAACTACAAAGGAATAGCAGCAACACAATGGAGAAAGGATTTGGTTTTGCCTTCTGTTTTTATTCAGATCTTGAGAACACTTCTGGTATCCATGACTAAACCCTTAAGTGAGTAAGGATGGCAGAATAAACTTCTTCCTTACTGGAAGGTGACAGTGATAGCTTCCTAAATGTGACTTAAAATTTTACCTGAGCTTTATAAAGTGAAAATGAATACAAAGTATGTCTGCTTTGTTTATATTTTCAGGAAACATTTTTTATATGTGTTGGAAAATGTAGATACAGTATGGAAGAATCTTCAAGTGTTAGACACAAACAACATATTCTACCCTTGTTGCTCCATTCTTCTGTTTAGAATGGGTTATTGGAAAGTGCTTAGGAAGAAGAATGTGTTCAGGGATTTCTGAGTTTTTTCAGAAGAATAAATCCCACAAAACTGGGAATTTGTACCCTTCACTTGGCCACACTGTCTTTAGATAGCAATGCTTCCTTTTCTTGGACTGTTGCCCAAGGATAGCACCTTTTGGTACCACAACGCATGATTCTCCACTATCTACTCTTCCTGCACTTACAGGGTCACCTGCACCAGCCCAATAGAGTCTTAAATGCATCAATAACAATCTTTCCTTCCTATGTAGCTCAAGTCTCTTTTCCTCCTTAAGACCAGTCTGTTCTAATTGGTCCCTTCTTTGAACTTGTCTAAATCTCACTGTTTCTTATATTTGCTCACAGAGGAAAGTGTGTTTTCTGTTCAGGAGGTATGAGTACTTTCTCCCACAGATCCTTTCTTACCATGCATTCTGTGTGGTAAGCTAAGTGGAAGTTTTCAGTTACTCTGGAAATGATTCAAGGAATTAAAGAAGTGAAACAAATTCATTTATTACACATTTTTTTGGCCTTCCAAAAGGCAATTCAGCTGTGTCTAAGTAAGTTTTTCACATGTGAGAAATATTTGCTGTAACAAATATAAAGTGAGGAAAACATTTCTAATAGTTGTATTTCTTTGCTTTATTTAATTATTTTCAAGTCTTAAAAATATGAGCTTGAAATAAATGGAAAGTATGAATAATCCAGATAAAACGAGGAGCAAGACAGAATGACAACATGTTAACTTATTTTTTGGTTTGATGCTAAGGAGTTATATACAGCCCTGTGTGTATTTACTTTACAGCTTTATCTGAGAGCAGTATTCAATCAGTCATGTCCCAATCAGGTTTGTGATACAAAATCACAATAAATATTTTTATGAGCCAGGAAAATAATAACTTTATGCTCAAGTTGAAATGGATTTAGACAAAATGCATTTAGATGACAAAGCAAGAAAACCACTGATATTCTGATAATACCAAAGTAAACAGAACTCATGATGTATAGTACTTTATTCAAATAATGATATATTTTGGGCAACATGATTTATTTCACTTCCTAATATTTCTCAACTCATTAAAGTGTACCGTGAGTATTTAAAGTAATATCCCTTTAAGATGATGGTAAAGTGGGAAAGTGGTTAAAGACAAATGAAATGGTATCTGTTAAAATACAGTCATTGCCAACAAAATTGAAATGAATTTTAAAATTACTTTGTATTGCAGATATTAACTATAATTATTTATTCCATCCCTCTTGCCCTAGCTCTTCAGTGGCTTAAGTAAAAATAAAGTCTTTTAATAATTTTTTTCATCTAGATGTCTGTTTCTAAGATCCTTGAAATGAAATGTAAAAGGTGGACCATGTTCATTTTTGGCTTGAAAAACACTCTAATTTAGGAAACTTTGTATCCATTGTGTGAACCTTGAGACCAAAACATACACCCCTGGGCGATTAGGTCGTGCACACTGGTATCCAAACGATGTCACACCAACAAGGAACCATCTGTTGTTTTCCTGGCACATCAGTGGTCCTCCTGAGTCTCCCTAAAGAGTGAATCACAAAGAAAGTTGTGGATCTATCTATCAATCTATTTGGATCAATCTATTTAAATATGTAAGAGGTTTGTTTTCAGCAAATTAATTAAAAATATTCAGAAACATGATTTAATTACAAGTTATCTATCTATACATATTCATTATCACTCTAGATCATGAAAAATAACTCCTTGCTTCTCAGTAAAGATACAAAGCAAATTATGATGCCTAAGACATAACTTATAATTTTTAACTTATGTATTTTCATAACATACTTTTCTAACAAGCACTTCCTTACCTTAATTATACTTTAGTGGACAGTAAGAAATTCTATAAAGCACAATGAAAAACACCACAACAGGGCTGAGGATTTAGCTCAGCAGCATAAGTGCCTGCCTGGCAAGCATGAGGTTGTGAGTTCAACCCCTGGTACCAAAAAAAGAAAAAAAAAGAAAGAAAAACATCACAACTAAAATGTAAATTAATCATCTTACTAAAGAAGATATACTGTATGTATTATGATGGTGTTTATAGACAAATTGTGCCAGAGTTTGATTTTAGAAAAATTAAAAGCTGACAAATGATTTAATTGTAGCTTTTTATCTTCTTGGGTAGAATTAGTTTTTGGCATTGGATAAATACATTCAGATTTGAAACCCTTACTATTTGAACTGAAATGGGCAAAACTTTTATATAATTTGTACTCATAAGAACATGTGTTTTCATCAGAGATTTCAACTGATGAATTAATGTTCTTAATTTTCATAAATATTAATTACAGTTGAGCTATTACAGTTAATTACATAAATTTTATTTGTACATAATAACTGCTATGTGATAAAAAATGAAGATAATACAGACATATAGTGCCATTAATTACATAAGTTGACAAATATCTCTCAAATATTAATTATATGAATATTTTGAAATTAATTTTTAAAATATCTATGAAAGAATTTGAAGCCACTTTGTTTGAAACCAGATGTAAAAAAATATTTCAACCTTAGATTTATATTAGGAAATATACTCAGAGACTTTTTGTCTGATTATCATCTTGAGCTTATTTATATTAAAAGGATAAAAATGTAACTCATCAAAGTACTTTAATTTTCTTCTGGGTGCAGGGGAACCTAAGCTGCAAGCACATGTTACCTGCATTCCAGACGTGACAAATAACTGCACCTTGTTTCAAGACAGGGACTATAATGTTAAGTTTTGAATTGAAGGCCTTAAGGCTGTATATGAGTCCAAAAATATTTATGGACTAGTATATATCCAAGACCTAAAATATATTAGAAATGGCTCAGAAATTATTTAAAAGAAATTACAACTGCTTAGATATTTTTCCAAAGGAGTCACTTGATTCTCTTCACTTCTAATAAAAATTTAATTTTTGTGGATATGAGAGATTCAGAAATTAGCTATTTGGACAAGAATTTTAATTATACTGGGTCAATTACAGTTGCTCACGCAGCCTGCAGTCTGTCTGGTCAGGAGGCACAATCCTATTTCCGCCATTTCCCATCTAACAACATCAGTTCAATTTAATTATATAACTTCTTGTCTTAAATGTGTATTTTTTCAGTGATGATATTTCTTTCTTCCACTATCTCAAGGATGTGTAAGTGCTACAAGATTAAATGAATGTCCAGAAAATGAAATATTAACCTTAAAAATGTGTCTCCAAATGGATGCTATATTTGTAAATGAAAAATCACCAGCTTCTTTGAGACTGAGTGTGTGTATTGGTGATCATTTCTGTTCAGAACTGTGTATGAGAATCACCTGAAGGGGACGATGGTGCAGACACTGTTGAGCCCTAACTTCAGTTTCTGATACAGCAAGCGTGTGATGGGAGGGACCTGAAGATTTGCACTTCCGGCACGCACTGAGAGGCTGCTGTCTGTTGGCCATGTTTGAAAGCCACTGGTAGAGCACGGGTTCTGAATGTCAGGTAGAGGGCTTCATATTCTCTCCTCCCTGGTGCTGCCTTTAAGTCCAGACAACTGGCCCAAATATGCAAGCTTTTGTGAGGCCAGACAATATTAAAAATATTGTGAATGTGTAATAAGACAAAATTTTGAGTTAAACAGTGCCTCAAAGAACTTATTGAAGCTGCACATGAAGATATTCCTGAAATCTCACCACTCGGAGAGGCTGAGGCAGGAGGATCACAAGTCTGAGCTCAACCTGGGCAATCTAGGACTTTAAGGAGACTCAAACGAAGAGTTTTTTTGAAAAAGAGGTGATAATGAAGGTCCTGGGCTCAACATTCAGTACCAAAACAAACAAAACCAAATTCCCATTTTTTAAATAATGTATTCTTCTTTAATGAGTTAATCCCCTTATAAACATAGTATTAAAGTTGAACTGAAAGAATCATGTGACAATTTAGAGTATAATACTCAAATATGATAACATTCAATTGCACAAAATATTTCCTTGTGTGAAAAATTTCTCATTTGCTGATGAGTAACATATCTAGACTCTGCAGAAATCAGAGCCAACTATAAGATTTCTGATATCTGGCATGAGTTAGTGAATTAATGTAACCCTAACATCAGTAGTACTGGCCATCATAATTTTTGCTTAGTGTGCAAAGTGTCTGCCACATACACCCCATTAACTATAATTAAAGTTGTATAGCTTATTTCCCTTCTGCACAATAGTTCCATAAATCTCTTAAATGATAATGTATCTTACTTTAAGCATACTTTAATTTTAAGAGGGAAATACCAGATCCAGAGATAAATGTTAAATAAGAAGAAAGCTATCTAGTTTGTCTTAAATATGCAAGAGTTCATCAAAGAAGAATAAAGGTAAAATTGAACTGAAAAGTTTAACATTTTTTAAACCTTAATTTAGCTATTTAGGAATTAAATATTAAAAATATTTAGGATTTAATTTAATTTAGCTATTTAGGATTTAAATATTAAAAATATTTAGGATTTGTCTGTTCAAAAAATCTTGTAAAGTTATGATACATATTAGTATATAAAACAAGTTGTTCCTCTTTAACACAATGAAAGAGTATCCCCCATGATATAAATTGCTACTCCCACATGTATAAATGAATTGATTTGTCATGCTTTCAAGTTGAAACTAAGCTAGTAGATGACACATTAATTTTTGTTAATTTTGAAATACAGAAAACAAGTCTGAAAATTTATTACTGTCTCATGATAAAAACTATTAATACTTTTGAGTCTTTACATGGTGCCTTGCATGGTTATCTGACTTACACTTCTCAGTAAATTCCAAGTGACTTGTATAGTTTCACCAATAAATTTTAAAACCAGGCAAGCAGGAGTGGCTTGGGCATGGAGTTCATGTTCTTAATGACTACTCTATTTTGCACCTAAACTTTGTGATCTCAAACTTAGCAGAACTTCTTATTTTTTGAATGAATGTGAATTTCATGGAGTTTATAGATGGTTCATTATTTCTAGTTGGTGAGAACCAGAGATCATTATTTCTAGTTGGTCATGTGTATGCAAGAGTTTTGCTCTGATGGCTACGCAGATCAAAACTATTGACACCTCCAATTTATCACAATACTGGCACTCTTACATTGGCAAGTTAGCTGTTACACTCTTACAATAAAATGTGAAAGATGATAATAATTTTCTATTAAAGAGTCCTAGATCCCCCGGAATTATGCCATGCTGTAAGTCCTTTATTTACTTCCCACTGAACTCACTGTAAACTGGCTCTAACTTGGCTTTCAGGTTGATTTTTCATCTACAAATGATTTCAGGTCACTGTGTACTGGACCCATGCTCTAGATTCAAAGTTGGAAACTAGTGGCTAACAGAGAAAACTGGCTCTCAGACTTATTTTGCTTATTTTCTTCTCTGTCTAGGCCATGAAATGATTGGAAATTTGAAAATAAATGTGTTTACCTAAGATACAGATTCTCTGGCTCAATCCTGGCCCACTAACCTTCAGGTTATGTTCCTGCCTTACACATTAAAATATTATGCCTCACCTCTAAAGGTGTTTGGTTTGTAATGCTCATTTCTAAGAAATAGTTTTGTTTCTAATGCTCAGGTCCTCTGAAGACTAGTAAGCAAATAGACACAAAAGGGCATAGTTTCATAAGAGGAGTAAAGGTAAGGAAGCTGAATAATTTCTTTCCATCAAAATTTTTGTTAAATAATGAAATGAATATATAGTAGTGCTTTCTGAATGTATAAGATGAATATTGAACATATTTACCTGACAAGTATCTGTTCCTCCTTCTTCATAGCCTGCACATATCATATTTTGGCTAACGTTATACTCTGGCATCTGTTGCTGGCATTTCTGATTTGATAGAAGAGGAACATTAGCCTCTTGCAGGATGTCTGCAGTAGGACCTGTTCGAAATGGATAATGCCACCAGCTAGTCAGAAGTGATCCACTTGCATTTTTGAATGAAACACCATCAGTCTTATTTATTCCAACATTTCACTCTCATTATCGTGTACATTGTGTCTATATAATGGAACTAACTACAAATTTTGCATGTTAAATCACATAATAAAATCCATCTGCGGATTTTACCAAGTGGATAACAGAAACGCACTTCTTTCTTTCCCAAGGGCTAGTAGGGATGGTGGATTGAAGTAAGGTGATGTTTAGCTATTTTCAGTAGTTTTAAAGCTACAATATTGCTCATGGAAATAGAGCTTGCCAACACAAAGAGTTCCATTCATAGAAATTAGCGCCAACTCAGAAACTCAAAGTGCTTTTCACTTGGCACCTGAAGAGGTGCTCCCTCCAGCGTAACAGCATTTAGCTTCTTTGTGGAGTTGTGTGACTGAGCAGGTGCTCGCTGAGCAGGGGACAAAGCTCTGGCGAACTGTGCCCCGGTCTAGCGGCAATCAGCTTGCCACCCACATGCAGGTGAAGAGAGAGAAGGCGTTTTAAGAGTGTATTTTCACTCTTTTTATAAAGGACTCATTCTCTAGAAGTGTGAATCTCTGTTTACTGAAATACTAAGCCCAAAGGGATGAGAAACAAGCAGGTGTTAGTATCCCTGAAAAGGTACATGAAAACCACTTCCTAATAATTAGCGATTCTGTTTGGTTCCTCAAGCTAAGCAAAAAGTTGTGGTTAAATTATTACACTTGACAGCCAGTGTTTAAAACATGCCTGTGACCCCATTTTCAGTTTAGCTTAATTCATGCCCTTAAAAGACTAAAGAAACAAGTGTGTATGTGTGTGCATGCATGTGTGTGTGTGTGTCTGTGTGTGTTTGAGAGAGACTGAGACAGAGAGAGACTGAGGTACAGTGCAGCATATACATGACTTGATGGCGTGTTGGTAAATGTGTAACCATGGGCTATCTGGAATAAAAACACTGTATCTTCCTTTTTTTGTGTGGAGTAAACATTCCGTCTATGACTGATTTGAAGGTACTAGCATGACAGAGAAGATGGAGTTGTGTGGAGCCATACCAATGGCTATGGCCAGCTGAAGCCCAGAAAGCCAGCAGCACACCACTGCATGACTTTCTAACTTCGGCAGTACACTTTAAGAAAATAAATGGCAAAGACTGAAATGGATGAGAAAATTCAGCACATTCATTGGTCATCCAAACAACGAAGATCCAGAATGACCTGAAAAGCCTAGTTTTATAGTAAAAACCAAAGCCTTTTTGCTCCTTGTCAAAGACTAAAAATTGTGTTTGAGTAAATAAAAAAAAACCTCATCGGTAAAAGAAAATTTGAATAGTGTGCATATATTTAATATTTATTTGTCAACATGAGTTGTGACTAAAAGAACAAGGAGCACACACACATACACACAGATATACATAAAATTTTAGTAAAGTTATTTGTAATTTACTGATTTCTCTAACTTAAACAATTGATATTACCTCATTTTTCCCTAGTAACATGTTCCTAATTTCCTTAGATAGTTAATTAGTGCAATACATTGTAAAGTTTAGAAAGTGGGAATTATGAAACTAGATGTTGAAGTTAGATGAAAATGTTAAGGTCAAATTCATAAAAATCATTAAAATTACAATCACCCAAGAAGTATTTAAAGATGAGCCAACTGTCAGGCATGGTGGTGCATGTCTGTAGCCCCAGCACTCGAGAGGCTGAAGCAGGAGGATCAACATGACTTTGAGGCCAGCCGGGCTACATGGATGAGTTCAAGGCCAGTCTGTACCACACAGTGAGATCCTGCCTCAACCCCTCCACATGACCCCCCCCCAAAGAAAGAGCTAGTCATTTCATGCTAAATGAAATTGATCTTTTTTCTGGCTCCATATAACTTTTCAATGCTTTCAATAATTAAACAAATATTTTAGTATCAATCAATACATATAAGCCAAGTTTACTGAGCTCGAATTTTTTTCCTATCGAAGAGTCTTAAATCTTGTTAGTATATAGTTTGTTGTTGAAGAGTCTACATTACAGCCATAAAATATCTTATAGTTTAAAATCTGAAAGAATAATAAATTCTCTGCCTGACAATAATTTTTATTCCTTACATTTCAAGTGTTATAAGTTTTGACATTCTTCTAGCGGAAGATATACAAGAATGTATGTTCTTTAACGCTCTTTATGAAGAGCAGACAATATAACTCAATTTCTGTGGAAAACTTTTGTCAGGGTCCTCCAGGAAGCACTGTACTTCGAACATCATGCTTTCTCTGACTAAAAATATAAGGATACTTTTGATGTATTTTGATTCTGGGATGCTGTACCTCCCTACAAGATTTTGGGTATTTTCATCTTACAAAAGCTTTTAAACATCACATCTGTAGTTTATTGTGACTACAGAGACCAGGTCCTCTTATCAGAATAAGTGTCTATTGTTGTGGAGTAGTCAGACCTCTGTAGGCGGAGTATTGCTTTAGAAGTTCTGTAGTCAATGGACCTTGCAGTTACACTTACTGGACATGATGTACTAGAATGCTTTTTAGAATTCATGTTCAGAGATACTCTTGTTCATCTCCAAGCCTGAAAAGTTATGTAGATAGATAGATAGATGATAGATAGATGGATCCATCAATTGACAGACAGACAGACAGGTAGATGGGTAGATCTGTACAACTAAAAATGGTTTCACTGCATTTTTACTTTAAATTAGTACATAAAAACATGAAAGTTTCAATGAGATTGAGAGAAGAGGACTGGAAGTTCTAACCCAGCATGGGTAACTGTGTGACTTAGCAAGACCCTGTCTCAAAATTAAAAACTAAGTAAAGAATAGGGATATAGCTTAGTATGAAGGCTCTGGTTTTAAACCTCAGTACCACACAGAAAAAGAAAAATGCACACTTTCATGGAGATACTGTTCTGTTTTTATACATGTATATATTAAGCCTTACTTAAATCAGGTTAAGCATATCTATCTCCTCAAGTATTTATCCATTTTTTTTTTCTAATAAACACTTGCAAAGTCTTTTCTTGTAGCTTTTGGATATGCACAGTATGTTACTGTTGCCAATAGTCAACCTGTTGTGCAGTTCCACACCAGAACTTCTTGCTCCCATTTAATTATATCTTAGTACCTGCCCATCAGCTCTTAGATTCCATATATGAGTGAGATCATGGAGAACTTGTCACTCTGTGCTTGGCTTATTTCACTTAACATGATGATCTATGTTGCCACAAATGACAAGTTTTTATTCTTTTCATAATAGCTGAATAATGTGCCACTGTGCATAGGAACCACATTTTCTTCGTTCATTCAGCTGATCAACACTTGGGCTCCCCCTCCCCAATATTTTTGGCTATTGTGAATAGTACTGCAATGAAAGTGGGAGAACAGATGTCTCTTTGACAAACCGGTATCATTTCCTTTGAATATATACACAGCGGTGGAATTTCTGAATCATATTCATCATGTTTATTTTTTTAAAACACACTATTAAATAGTATCAGGGGATCAATGATCTATCAGTTTATAGTCTTCAATGTAAGATTCATGGCATATTGTTATCATTTTGCCAATAGACAGGTTCAGCATGTTGAAGCTAGAAGGGAATTTGTTCTTCTTGTAGGTAACTTGACAGTACAGCTTTATATTACAAATGAAGATAAATTGGTTGATTAGGAAAGTGGAACATATAGTAATGTGGCTTTTGCTGAGACTTTGTCCATGTGCTTTACCAAAATATTTTCTTAGAACCTTGCATTATATTCATTTCACTAGATGTATCTTTTCTATTTATCAGTGTTTATAGTACAAAATTTAAGTAGTTAGATTGAGGGATATATGAATTTTTTAAAGGATTATAGTTTTATAATATGATCTTGAATAATCTATCTGGGAAATTTTTTAAAGATATAAAATTATTAATATGTCACACACTTCTCTTTGTAAATATTGTAAAATTCATCATAGTAGAAGAGTAGAAAAAATGTTGAAAAATATTCACAGGAGAGTGCAACAGCATACTTCTTTTTAGCAGACTTTTTCTTTTTTCCAAATTTGATAATTTACCTCCATAATAAAGGGTTCCCCAGCCAGCAATAGAACAATTCCTTCCTGGAAGAAAAACTTGATTTTCCTCTGGTAAACAAATAGGTTGTATGTAATCTGAAAAACAAACAAAACAAAATAATCAAACAAAAAAAATAACAACAGACAAACATGTTTCCAACAAATTTTAAAAACCAACCACATCACCATTTAATCTAAAGAAACCTGTATGAACAACTTATGTGAGTCTTTGGGGGAAAAGGTATGTTTTGTTTTAAAGGTATATTTACCTTTGTTTTAAAGGTATATTTACCTTTGTTTTAAAGGTATGTCTAAAGGTATGTTAATTTTTAAATCAAAGGAGAGCGGGAACACAGTCCCCCACTACCACAAATTATGCAGTTTTCCACATTTGGTGAAATCTCAGTGGTCAGTATGTCCAGAGTGCAATGGGTAAACCTTGCCCTGGGGCCCTGGGAAAACCACCTTCATGATCATGGTATCTCCCCTGCCAGTTAAGTATGGGAAAAGGTATTTTAAAACAGTCTTTCTTTGTCAGTTTAATTTTTTTGGGCTCTCTACGTAGTCTTTTTGGAATGTGAGCAATGTCATATTTCTAAAGTTAATTATGTATGTTTAGTTTTTAAATAATGATGCTCTAATGAACTAGTGCAGCTCTTCTGCTTTTCAGGATCAGTTAAGAGAAACTTGGACAAACATTGTTATTATTATTTGTAATTTTCTCCTGTTATTTCCAAGTTTAAAAAGCTTTTAGGTGAAAAAAAGACTTTAGGTAATTGCTTACAGGACACTTATGGAAGCATTAATATTTATCACTGACTCTTAAAGCTTCCTGCATCAATTAACAAATCATAGAGTATGCAGTAAGCATTCACTACCTGTAGAACTCAGAACAGATACAAAAGACAGAGCCTTTCAGAATAAAGTTCCCCTTCTCATTTGATTTCTTATACATTTTCAAGGCACTTGAAGGAAGTCCTTCTTTGACCAATATGGTAACATTACTGGCTCTCTTTTAGCTTTAATATTATCGATTATCAAAAATACCTTAAGAATACATGCTCTTATCTCAATTTTCCAATTTTTGGTAGATAAACCCACGGTTCAATTACTTGAGAAACAGAAGCCATGAATAATATCATGACCTATTATTCTGGGCTGCTCCTTTAAGGATTTTTTGGGCAGTTTACTGTAAATTGTACTGTTACAGAGGACACCGAGTTTTATTCTGCAGGTCCTTTCTAGAAAGTTGTATTTAAACACATTTTTCTTAATTCCTCAATTCCAGTTCAGTTATATTGCAATGAAATATACAATTTTTATAAACTACTAATGCATTCATACTATTACTATTTAAAATCTTATAGTGCATTAATTTGAGTAGATAAGAATACTGACAGTGATTTCTTTTACCTGTGTAATTCACTTTAAATTCAAGATGCATCATGACAATGTCACTGTCCTTCGTCTGTTTATTGTAGTGAGGGTTTATGACAATTTGATCAATCAGCCGAGTTTCTACATGAGGAGAAGTCAGATCTAAGGTCTCATGCATGCCTAGGAATGCTCTCCACTTCGATGGGTCTAAGTTTCTTCTGAAGATTACAATAAAGAAGAATGAGAAACTCTCAGTTAAGAAAAGTTATCTTCTAGAAGGTACCCAATGTGAAATTTTGAGAACTGTGAATTTTTATTCTACAGTGTTCTTGTATTTCTCTGAAAATTACTCTTTAAAAATATTTATCTTATTGTTTTTAATTGACACAAGAATGACAATATTGCGGAGCACACAATGGTGTTTTGATACATGCACACATTGTGGAATGTTCGAATCAGGGTAAGTACACTTATCGCTTCAAATGTTTGCTATTTCTTTGTAAAGCATTTGAAACCTGTTCTTCTAGCTTTTTGAGACACACACTACATTATTGTTATCTATAGTCACTTACTGTGCAACAGGACACCAGAATTTATATCTCCCCTCTTAGTACCCGTTGACCGACCTTTCTCCTTCTCTATCCCTCCTCTTCTACCCCAGCTTCTGGTAACCATATTGCATTATTACTTTCTTTTAGGTCAGTTTGTCTAGATTTAACATATGGTTAATTTTTACATTTCTGATCAGATCATTGAAGTCATAATTAGTGCAAATCCCTCTATGTAACATCTTTTAAATCATGTCCTGATCTGTTTCTAAACTGCGGTTCTCCACTCTGGCTGTATCATCATGTAGGTAATAATTTTTAAATAGTACAGGTACCTGCTCCATCCCCCCCACAACTCTTTATTTAATAAGGCAGGAAGAGCATGAGACACTGTGTATAAGATTTTAAATTAAAGCTCCACTTTTAACGTAGAACTAGGGTTAAGAAACCCCGTACTAGATCACATCCCACTGTGGGGATCACAGCTCAGTCCAGTTCTGCTTTAGACAACGGTAGCAGGTGAACAGTAATACAGGGGAGTGCAGAGCTTTCTGTCCTCTATGGATCATTAGATTTACATTGAGTTAAAGTCATCAGTGCAATCTCTCACGGTACTTATCTGAATAATTTCCACATACAGTGTTTACCCTCAATAATATATGGTAAAGGATAATACTTTTGTTATAGGATAGCAAAATTAGGTAGTATAATTTGAAAGTAGGCAAGGACTTCTAAATATCCTGTAGGCCTATAATATCTTCATGCCAAGATATTATCAATGAAAAGCTGGAATTAAGCCAGTTAAACCATACTCACAATGAAGTCAAAATTCAGTAATTGCAATTAGGGACAGAAATAGTGATCAAATTCTTAACAATTGCAAATGCCTAGTTTAATGTAGGTTAAAACCCAAGTCACAAACACATCTGTGGCAGTAAGTTTATTTTATGTCTGCTTACATTTTTATCTATCTAGTCTTCACATTGTTTGATTTCCTAACATAATTTCCATCATGTTTCATCAGGCAGTGGTTAATTATCGAAGGTTATTAGGACTCAGGCAGAGAAGGATGACTCTGCTGTCCATAGTTGCTGGCAACTTAAAGTGTTTCAGATGTTGGGCAATAGCGACATTATGAATAGTGAAGAGAGGTCCTATCTGCTTGTCAAAAGGCTGTCTTACTCTGCTATCTCTAAGTCACAAGTTTCAGTGCTTCAGCCATGCTTGGAACACATGCTTTTCAGACACATAGTTTTCCCCATTTTCGTGGTACCTTGGGACTCCACTGTCTACCTAGACTTACTTTGTATAGGGTGAAGTCCTACTTGATGTCCTGTCTCTAAACTTAATTCTCTACCTATCATTGGTTAATTATATTCCCAAAATCTCAAATGGTCACACAGATTCATTTGATTGGCCTTACAGGTAGCAGGTCACTACATTAAGAATTGTATATTTTCTATTTGATGTTTCATTCATATATTTACTATTAACAGTAAATTAACCTTACAATTACTATATCTCATTTCTTAGTTCATTATGCTTATATTTCATATTATACTTATGCAACTAATGTGTTACATTGATTACATTGATATATGCACATATGTGCATCTATATAAATATTGATTATGTTAATAATAAACATTAAAATAATATTTACTTGTAGTATATGATGTAATTATACAAATTCCATTTTAAAGTTAAAAGGTTTTACATTATTTTTTAAATAAATGTTCTTCCTCTTGTGTTTTATACACATTTGTCTTTATGAAATATCATATAGAAGTTTAGACAGACATATGCAGTTTATTTACCATATATTTAAATCAGTATTTAATTAGGAGACTTTAGAAAAAGAAGAGTTAAAGTCCCAAGTTATATCTTTTGTAAGTACTATACTCCACCCAGGAACTGATAGCAAATTGCTCATTGGAGAGAGCTTGTAGGTAACACTAATTTTAATCATACCATTTTCTTTCATTATTTTAAAGTCTTGAGTATGTAACCAATACATGAACCATGAGCTGTGAAGATTAAATATACTTGCTTCAAGCTACTGCTCTAATTAAATTCAATTTACCAGAAGGTTAATCTGATACAGTTTTGATGGTTTCTAAAATTGTTACTGAGCTGCATGGAAAATAACCTCTTTTTCATTTTATTACTTCAACATCTGTAAGTAGCACCAGTATGTAAAACCACCCCAGTGTGTACCATTTACATTTCTCTCTCACATCCTCCTTGCAAACCTTCTTGTGCCTGTGAATGTCACTTCCCTGCCACAAGCCCGACTCCAGCCAAGCACTACTCGCATCCTGTGGAAATTTCTGAGCATTTTCTTGACAGAAAATGATGGGAGAATACAGAAGATTTAGCTAATCCTTACATTTTTCCAGTCACTTGGGACATATTATAATATTTGAATTCTTACTTTTCCACCTCGGGAGATTATACTGGAAGGTAGAAGGGCATCTCAAAAGTTGGTACTCAATGCAAAAAGCCTTTTTAACATTTTCATTTATCCACAGTAAGGGATAGAAGAAAAAAAAAACCTTCAGGGATATCCTTTCAGGTGAACAGAAAGGACTTATAGTTTCACAATTTTCTTATTTGTATCTGCATTCTAGTAAAGGCAGAGCTACAGAACATATGATGGACAGGCATGGACAGGAAGGCCCAGTCCAGCAGAGGCTAACAATGGCAGAAATAGGGCATCTCTAAGGTGGAAGTTGGCTGAATTTCTGCCATAATTCACCTTCATCAGTCCCATATAAACCAAGTATTTTTGCCAGTAGGAAGAGAAATTGAAATACAGACTGTGAAGGAACAGGAAGACACACACCCTTGATCTTTGTACTCCCACAGATAAGCACATGGCCTAGCACATAAATGCTGCACTAGGTGGGAGGAACCAGCGCTGTCTCCAACGTATACTGCTGTGTGCTAAAGCGTAAATAGCTTCACTACCTTGGGCATCAGTGTCTCAGAATGTGAGTGTAGTTAGGTAACTGTGATGGTGCAACACAAAATGCTAAAAGGAAAAAGAAAATGAGTGGGAGTCCATTGCTGTAAATGAATTCTTTTTCTTTTGCCCTTACTTAAAATGGAGAACAGCAAATTCTATCTTTTAAGGCAAGGTAAAAAAAAAAAAAAAAAAACACTTAGGAAGTTTCTGAAATAGCATTGTTGCCAGACAGAAAGAATGTTTTCAAAAGCAATCCAGAAAGAACAAAGATATCAGAATAGAAGCGATAACATGGGTCATTGCAGTAATTTGAGCATCATATAATAATGAACAAAGTCACTGGAGTGGCGGTGCACATGTGTTACATCAGCACTTAGGAGGCTGAGGCAGGAGGATCACCATGAGTGCAAGGCCAGCCTGCGCTACATAGTGAGTTCAAGGCCCACATAGCAAGCTCCTGTCTCTGAAAAAAGAAAAAGAACAAAAAAGGTTAGCCTGGTTAACAAAACAAATTGTTTGTGAAAAGTCAAGAATACACTAGGAAAAGCAATTGAGAAACATTAAACTGTAAAAAAGGCAGTTGCATCATGAAAAGGAAGTGGAGAACTAATATATGGTGAATATTTGTACCTTTTCATGAATAAGGACTAGTGTTTCATAATGTGAGTTTTTAAAATCACATCTACTAAATTTTGAACTACTCTTAAAATAGAGGTAAGCACTTGTACAAGTGTGAGAAAGAGAAGTATATACAGCAAGAATAAGCCAAATAACCCTCAGCATTGTTAGACTCTGTGGTTATTCACAGAGACTTTAGGAATCATCTTTGAATACCTTCCAAGACTCTCCCACAGTTCCATGGACTTGTGCTTTTCTTTTTAATTCACTCTTTGTTCTTTAATTCTCTCTGTGTGTGTTGTCTGTCTGCCTTTCTCTGTCTCTCTGTCTCCGTCTCCCTCTTTTCTTGTCAAACTCTAAAGATTACAATCTTCCAGGATTCTTTCAACCTTAATTCTATTCTCTGTTTTCACTAGCTCCTTAGACGATTTTATCCAGTGATGCCATGACGTTAAATACAAACTATATGTGTAAATTTCCAAATCTATATTTTATTTCTCCCTTAAAATTTAAATTCACATGCAAATTGAACATCAATGATGGAGCCCAAATTTAATCTATAAAGATCATAACTTTTATTCACCTATTTCTTCTCTTTTCCCAATTTTAAACCTTGAAAATATCATTCTCTGGGCACTGGGGATAGAGCTCAGTGGCAAACATCTGCCTGGCAAGCACAAGGTCATGAGTTCGATCCCCAGTACAAAGAAAGATATCATCCTCACCTTATTTTATCTCTATTTTTTTTTTCTATTCAGATGACCCAATACACCATAATTACTAATGTGACTCAACTGCCCATCCATCATCTTTGGTCATGATCCTACGGCCACCATTTTTACTTTCTAACTGGTTTCCACAGTTTCTCTCTGGCTCCTTCCAATATTCTCATCTCCACACAGCAGCCTGATCAGAGAAGACCAATCTTCACCCTCTAAATGGTCTCTTAATCATTTATTATGCTGTGCTGAGGCCTCGCTCAGCTCTTTCTCCACCTCGAATCTTGTGCCTGTCACTGTCACTTGCTCTGTGGACAGCAGTAGTAGGACTTCTTCAGGTCTCTTTGAATACACTTCTCCCTCCCAGCCCAGATCATTAGAGCTCCCTGTTATCTCTGCAGAAATTTATGAGACGTTCTCACTTCTGTAGGTCTTTTTTCAACTTCCATTGGTTGAATGAGCATTCTCCAATCATCCTGTCTCAAATGACTTCCTTGGTCCCATCAGTCTCTTACTGTTCATACTAATTCTACTTTTTTTTATTACACATATTACTCTTTAAAATATTACTTCAAATGTTTTTCAGATTTAACCTATAATATAAACATTATAAGGGCAAGGATTGTGTTGGTTTGTAGAGTTCTGTTATCCATAAAACATATAATAATGCTTAGCACAGGTTAAGTGCCCAGCAAATATCATTTGATTAAATAAATACATAAACAACTAGGAAGCAACCCAAGCCCAGGAAGGAGTGAACACCAGTAGTGGTCAAACACGATTGTTAGGTGAAGACAGAGAGAGGAGTTGTATACTAAACCATATTAGCACAAGTGGTTGCACAAAATAAGAAAAAGAGGTTTCAGAAATAAGATTCAAGATGATGGCTTGGTTCTCAAAGTATAGATAATTTCAGCGATCTGAAGCTGAAACTTCTAGAACATAAGACTTCTGAGTGAACTAATAATTAAAAGATACATGCTTAAAATAACATTAAAATAATACTAACAGATTGGTATAAAGAAAATAGGATATATAATATATATCAAAGGAAATGTAAAGAATATATAATTTGAAGCAGGAGAGAATATTTTAAACTGGTAAAACCTATAAGAAGTTAATAAATTTTAACCTTCAAAAGGATCACTACTAGCTGAGTTTTAAACTAGTTTATAAAATGAACTAAGACCGATATGCCAACTAAAATCAAATGTGATCAGGGCCTTTCTTATGTGAGGTCAATGTTCTACCACTGAGTTACATCTTCAATCACTTTTTCTTTTCAATTGTCTTAAAATTGCTATAATCGTGAAATGGTATTATAGTATTCTTGTAACCTGACTTAGTTGGTTTTAGCCTAATTCCTTAAAACCATAAGACTAAGTAGATGAATAGAGAAATCGAACTAAACCCATGCTGTTTATATTTCAGATACATTTAAGTTGCAAGTAAATGTTCATTAAAATATTTTCTTTTCCTGTGTTCTGTTTTACTTAATCTGCATGAGACATTCAAAGGAATTCCAGTTTTAAACTGTAATTTTAGTATCAATTAAATAATGTTATTCTGTGATCAATGTTTACCATTTTAAAAGTTGATTTCAAAGTTTTATTATTGATACCATTTTAACAAATTTAGTATACATAGTGGAGTTTGTTTTTCACCATGCCTAAAATTTATGGAATTATCTATTCAGGAATGTTAACACCTGTTTCAAGGAATTGTTTCAATGAGAAATCGTATAAACCACGTGATGTACTTGGTTTTCTTCAGTGAGCTAAATGAAAGAATAAGAGAATGGCAAGAGGCTGCCTGTGGTTAATTTTACCTTTAATATATGTCTATTCAATAAGTGTGATCCAGACTTTGAATTTATATGTGATTGCCCACCAAACTGACTCAATAAGGGTTGCCTCTAAAAGTAAGGATGGTGATTAATTGGAAAGGGGTTTGAAGGAAACGTCTTGATGATGGAAGTGTTCTAACTCTTGATAGAAATGTTGATTTCACAGGTTTATAAATTTTCAAAATACATCCAATTGCACACTTAAGATTATGCATTTTTTTAACATGTTAGCATCAAAAAAAAATGAAATTTTTGAGCTCTGATTGGTATACTAGGTTGTCTTCCACATAGTATAAATTAGCATTTTCAAACTACTTTTTTATGTTCTAAGATTGAATACAAGAAATATATATTTTGGAGAAAATTTCTCCTTATTGAAGATAAGAATATTGTAACAATTGCAGAAAGATACACGTTTACAAGGTACTCTTAGTATTTTATTGGAACAGGAAAAATTATTTTGTGTCTATGTGTAAATATATACAGTTGTATTTATTGAGAGAATTTAGGAAGGAGACATACTAACAATAGCCGTAGTACACAAGATCTTACTGCAGTGTAGGAAGAACTAAAAAGTTAGCTCAGTGTAATTGGATTGTCTCATAAAAAAGAAAAATTGAGGGCTCAGCCAATGAAAGCATATTTGAAAACAACAACAGCAACAAAACAAAGAGGCTCCCACCCAATGGAAGCATAGCAAGATCAATAGAGAAAGAAGCTTGAATAGTTTCCTCAAATAAAACACTTTCTATAAAATGAGTGCCCTTTGTTCAAAAATATCAAAAGCAAAGAGAAAGTTAAAAGATTATTTCCAATTAAGAATACTTAAAAAAATAACTACAGCATCTAACTGAATATCCTGAATTGGTTCCTAAATGGCAAACAAATAAAGGAACCATTTGGGAAAACTAATCAGATAATTACATCACATCGCGTTAGTGTAAAATTTTCATGATTTGCTATGAACATGGTGGAAAATATCCTTCACTTCAGTAACATAACACTAAAATATTTTGGGGTAATGAGGCTCAGTCACTAACCTATTAGCAAATAGTTCAAAAAAATCAATGTGCCAAAAGTGAAGTGTTGTCTGAACTACTGTGCAAGAAGTCCAGCTACCCTGAGATAATGGTCTGAATCACTTGTCCCTGACAAAATACCACAACTTAGGAGAGGGATTTTGGCTTATGACTTAGTTCAAAGTCACTGGTTCCAGGGAAGAAACAGCATGGCAGAGGTGACAGTAGAGGAAAAAGTGCCGGTCAGTAAGTGGAGAACAAAGGGAGGAACCCAGGGCAAGAACACACACTTTCAGGACATGTACCCAGCGATCCTCTTCCTACCAGGTGTCACCACCTAACAGCACATTCCGCTAGTGAACTAAGTAGTAGATGAGTCCACTGATAAGCACAGAACCTACATGGTTTAGCTACCTGCTAACATGAGATTTGGTAGCCAGTTTAAATCTGATCTGCAACAACCACCATCAATTAAAGGTGGTTGTGAGGAAGAACAAACTCCAAAAAATGCTATATGGAAAGAGAAAAGCTCAGCTAGCCTCTAGCTATTCAATCGTCTCAGCTCAGGTACCAGAACAGGTGGTGAAGCCGCCATCTTGGACATTTAGGCCCAGTAGACACCACAGAGAACTGAACTGGCTGAGCCAACCCTGATGACCAAACTGCAAGAAATAGTAAACTATTATTTTTCTGAAAAAAAGAAACAAAAAACTCCTGGAATAAGTCTGCATTCAAAACAAGCCATTTGTGTAGTGTGCATTAAACATGTTGCTTTCTTTGGATTATTCTTTTTACTAGGAAATTAAAGTTTTCACAGCATAGAGTTTTTACAAGATCTTAGTAACAGATACTGTTAGCATGCTGGTAAAAACATTTTTATAAAAATATCTAAGATAGTGTCAAAAACTTTTATATTTTTCTAGAAACATGAAGCAAAAAGGCAAAAAATCTCTTGGCTATTAGGGGAAAAAAAGTAGTTCCATTAAATGGCTTAAGATAGTCAAATGTAAAGTTGTCAGGATAATTCTCAATTAATCACAATTCTAGCACAGCTCATCTTTGTTCAATTTGACATTGTGAAGACATCTCGTGTTCTGCACTGTGTTTATAATAGATGAAACTGGGTTTCTATTTCCTTCACTTTTCTGTAGTTTTAAAAGATAGGATATTGATGTCACTGACCCATAAAAAGTACACTTGTAAGGGAGATAATTGAAAGATGTCACTTATATTACTGCAAGCCTGGTTGACATTTAGAAAGCTACGGTCTGCCAGAACATCAGAGGAATGTACCAAATCCAAGGGTAATATTGCAAAGCTGTAACAACTAGCTAGATGTGACATAAATGACTAATGCTTTACCTGAAACTCCCTTTGTCTGCAGCACAGGTATGATATAGATGCTACCCATCTGTGACTTGCCCAAAGCAGACAACATGTATAAGAAAAGATTAAAAGTGTATGTAACAGATGGTTGAAACATTGATTTCTGGGGATCTTGTTATGGCATGATTAAAGACAGATAAAAGGGTACTCACCAAGAGGTAAAAATCAAGGCAGGGAACACTGAATGTGAGAGACACTAGAATTACTAACCTATATACGGTGGCCAATGTATAGTATCAGAGAGCTTTAGATATATATGGGACAGACCTCACTTAGCTAGCTCCCCTGGAGTCCAATAGGGTGGCCAGCCTAGTCTTGTGTCTCCAGATTTCTAGATCAAATTATTGAAATTATTCTTATTCTAGTACCTATGGTAGTTAGACATAGCCACAGTTCTTTAATATTCATTCTCTCTGCTGCTCTCCATTTTCAAAGCTTTCATGACATCTCTTTCTGTGTGACAATTTGTTTTTATTTACACAATAATTCTCACTGTCTCTGTTGGTGGAGAGTTTCGCTCTTTAGTCTGATTAACTACAGCTGTCTTTTCTATGGCTGAGCACACAGGTCGGGTGTGAGCGATTCACCCTCATCCTCACAGGTAAGCTCACTCCGTGGCAGTCTTGCCACGTTAGAGGCAGGGAATCATCTTAGGTCTCTCATAAATCTCTGAAGGCGAAGCTACCTTTTCCCCTTTTTCATTCTTTATTACTTCAGAACTATCTAACGAGGTGTATTCACTTGTGTGGAAGGAAAAAATTAACATGTTTCCAAGATTATCTATTTTTTAACTTTTCCCCTTGCTCCTCTGGAATTACTGTATCTGTTCCCAGGCCACAGCTTTAGGAGTGACTGGTTTCAGAAAGAGAAAGTAAATGATAGCAATTGGGATATCTTTTACCCTACTTTTGAACAAAAACTCAGTTAAATACGGTTGATACTAGTTTTCAGTTTTAGTCTCACATACCATTTAAGTAGATATAACTTGAGAACTAAAATTTTTATTCACAAAAAAGTGCTTACATATGAATTTTTAGACCAAAGTATATTTGCAACTTGAAGGCTCCCTATGAATACTGATATTGACTATTTGCAAACAGTAAATATTATCCTAATTAAATGGTAACAAGTACAATTTATACATTAAATACTGTTCATTCCACAATCCAAAAATATTTTATCTATTTGACTAGATAGAAATTTTCAGTTTCCATGTATGTAGGAAACAGAAATTTTCATATATATAACTGAGAGTTTTTAAACTGAATTTTATTTGGATAAGGTTTTATATATGACTTAGAGACGTGTTAAATGGAAAATGATTAGAAAGTTTGTAAGACCATAACAGCCTAAAATCTTTTCCTGGCGGGATGGTTTTGGGAGTCCGCGTGAAGCAGGAAGACGGGCAGCGTCTGCGGCGCGGACCACGTTTTGGGAAGGGACGCGTGACGTCATGCTCACCCATAAGCACAGTGCGCGGCAGACACCAGCCAGTCACTGCTGACCAGAGACGCACCACAGTTTAGCTTGCCGTCGTAAGAGAGACCCACAAGCCAGGGCCAGGCCCCTTCTTGGGCATCAGTTCCTCCAACAATCTTTGGACTAACTTCTTGAGCCACCAATTGTTTTCCACATGCTATTTAAAATAAAGGAAGAACATGTATTTTACTTCATGGTATAGTGATACATTAGTTGTCAAACTTAATTTGCTCCAAATTGGTGTTTGAACATTGACAAGTTAAAGAAATGATTTATTTTTTTCTTTGAGACAGGGTCTCATTACGTATTTCAGGCTGGCCTTGAACTCACTAGGGGGCCCAGCCTGGCCTTAAACTCACAGTGATCCTCCTGCCTCGGCCTCCAAAGTGCTGGGATTACACCAGTGTGCCATCACGCTCAGATAACTGAACTTGTTTTCCCATAAAAAATAAGGGAAAATCAAATATTGGTTGTAAGGTCCCAACACCACTTACAATTCATTTTTCCAGTGCTTTACAAAGTTTTACAATGATTTCTTGCTTTAACCTTTATCATGGGTCTCAGTTTTCCACTGAGCTTTATTGCTGGTATCACTAACTTTCTTTGGAGCTATGGTTGTGGTGTTTTATGCAAATAATGCACACAAAAAAGCACAACAACGAATGTTTTAATGAACTAACACAAGTACTGTTTGTTGTCTGGATGAGAGCAACACTCATACTGAAGCATCACCCATTTGTGACAACATGTGACTTATTCTTAGCTTGGTGTGCATTCTTCCAAGTCGGATATTTGGTTGGACTATAGAGCAAAGTTATGAGCAATGAACAGATGTTTTCCTAACTTTGCTGATCGAGTAGTGGGAAGTTCCAGTTTGGAAACTTTTGACACCTGAGCTATCACTGTATTTCTTTGGAACATTAAAAGTTGAATGACAGAAAAATAATGTTAGATGACATAAAGCTTTTTTCAGAAATTTAAATTGAACACTGGAAGAGTATCATGACAAAATGTTTACTTACATTTATGGTTACATTGCAGCAGTATCAGAGAATCCTGTAAACACTGTTCACTGGAATAGAAGAATAATATAGTTTAAAAATTATGTGCTTAGTGTTCAAAATAAACTCAAGTGTCAGTCCTGAAGCCTGACTGTTTGATCAAAAGAAATTTTTATTGCATGTATCATGTATAAATTACAAGAAGGTTGAAATTCACAGCAGGAAATGGCCTCAGTTAAAGTAAAATAGAGACATTTGCACCCTACTCTACCACTTAATCTTTGTGAACATTAATTCATTTCAAGACCCCCAGAAGGTACCTAAAACCACAGACACCACTGAACTTAATAATTTAATGCATTTTTCATTATGAGTAAATACTCACCACACATTATGGCTATCAGTTTTACATACTGGGTTGTGACAACAAAAGCAAAATCAATTTCATGAACAGAAGATTCATTCTCACGATGAATTGAAGATCTTTGTAACCTTAGTATATGATCTATTTTCTTTGTAAAATAAAAAAATTCAAATTTTAATAAAGGGAACACCTTATGGCTTCCATTTGGTATATCCCGAAAGGCAGCATCACTACACTTGTGCTTTGGGGGTCACTTCTAAATAAAATAAGGGCTACCTGAATGTGCGCCCTGAGATGCTCCAGGTCAATCTGACAACAGAGTCAACTCATAAATACTAGTGGAGAAGTAGTGGATCTATCGTATTTGTGAACATGCTTGATGAAGGGCTCATTTCCATCCCAAGAGGGACAGAGCAAGACAACATAAGACATGGCTATGCTATCCAGAATGGCGTATATTTTAAAACATACTTAAAAAAAATTTCATATACTATCTTTAAACTGGGCTTGACCGTGAGTCACTAAAACTGTGGAAAGAAAACTATAGATAAAGAGCGACTACTGTACAGGGTAGAGCTCAGCATTGCCAATCCCACAGCTATTCGGTGCCAAACACTGCGTGTGAGGCTGTGAGCTTCATTCAGAGAACTGCATTAGGAAAGAGCCACAGGTCCTGCTTTAGGCAGGAAGACAAATAGATAGCAAATATAAAATAAAGTATTGCGTAAATTATTTAAAAATTCATTACTTATTCAAAAATTTGGGTGCCACCTTATTTTAAAGCCAAGAATTCTATTTTAAGTAGGACTGGAAACAAAGAAAAATTGTTTTACAGTGTGTTATACAAATCGACCACTAGAGGTCAGCATAACACTAGGAATTATAGTGCTGTGCTTGCCCGCAAGACCTAATGCAGCCACCACAGATATCTGGCACATTGAAACATACAGAACCACACACACAAATAATTTCAGCTTTTTATACTTATTTAGAGTACTGAAGTTTATCTAATTGTGCATGCTATTTAAGTACTTGAACTTTAGGCAGCAATGCTAAAATGAAACAAAAAAGAAAACAATTACATATGTTTGGTCAAAGCAATCCAGTATTTCCTGGAAACAAGCTTGATACATTTTACTTGAAATCACATAAATCTGTGTTGCCTGATTGACGTAGTCTTTAGAACAGGGAAAAATTTCAATAGACATATGAAGAAATACATTCATATTTTACTAATAACAATGTTAATGTATTCATGTGTATATTCATGTGAAGATCTTAATAATTCTTATGATATCCACTTGTACTTGAGGAATAGTTTCAAGTCTCATTAAAACTCTTTATACATTTGTGGCAATCATCAGTAAATATCATTTCAAAATTGTCCATCTTTCTAAGGTAACTTTAATGGTCTGAGACAGATTAAGCAATGCTTAACTTCATTTTTAAAACTACAGACAACTTCTGATGAATTCAGTATATAACTAGAAAATTCCATTGAACTTAACACCTCCTTTTCCATGTATTTTGAGACATCAAAATTTTCTTGTACAGAGGGTAGAAGAGTAACTTGTTTGCTTTCTATGCAGGTAAGAAGTGAATCCAACTTTAACATTTATTCCTAGAGTTCGGAGAGAAGCAATTACTGACTGGCCCTGAAGTCAGACCTGGGTTATCACTGCATATAGCAAGAAAGACAGCGTCACGATCTCATGTCTTTGGCTTGGCCCAGTGAAGGAATAGGGCTTACAGACAAACTTTGACAATAAAGAAATAATTTATCTCCACTTTATGTGCCATATGATCTTTTATCATATTGAAAAGTATATGCTTGTTCTTTCTTTTTCCTTTACAGAATTGCTATTTAAACTGAGCTGCTTAGGAAATCTTGAAGATAGCACATTAGAGTAGAGAAGTCGAAGGCTCTGTAGCCAGACTGGGTTAGACTCCACATTGCTTACTGGCTCTGTGAACTTGTGGAAGTCAGTGATAAGCCTAGGTGTTCTTTTCCTTATTCTTGCACAGAAATCATATTGTTTATATGCCATAAATGACTATATTGCCAGAGCTTCTGCATGGATTAAAGATAACTGGAAGGCTATTTCTGCCACAGTACTATCACATGTTATAAAGATTTAACAAGATATTTGATAAACACTTTGTATCATGTATTACCACCAAGCATAGAATGAAATATTGATCAATACATATTATGTCAGATTTTATTCACTTCTAGATTCATTACTGTGGTTACTCAAGGATTAAAAGGAAGGAGAGCTTCGTGCTGACAGCTGCATGAATTGCTTAACATCTCTAATCATATTGGGTCATAGTGTTGATTTTACTTTGAGTGCCTTTTCTCAATGATGGCAAATAGTTGTCTGAGTCTTATACAAGACTTATACAAGCGACAAGACTTATACAAGTCACAAAATAGTATAAAAAGTAGGAACACAGGTTAGTAGATTTTTAGTTGAAAGAATCATCTTCCCTGACATCTTTTTCATTTTTAACTTTTTAAATTGCAGCCCACTAGTACATGAATATTTTCAAAAACACTGGTTTTCGTAAGTCAGTAAACATAATCCTCAGCATTAAGTAAACAAATGCATAAATTAACTAACCAAATGAATGAATGCATTCGAATTTTTGGAAACCAGTAAAATGTGACTAATTAAGAAAGAAGTTAAAACCATTTAACTAATTGGTTTATTGGCTGAAAGAGTGTTAATGCTTTGTTTTCCAACTATAATGAATATGTTCCTAATAGTGATGCCAGTGTAAGTTGGTACTGGCATTTTTTTTTTTGGGTAAGTATACAATAATGTCGCCCTGCTCTGAAACATGTATATAATTAAATTGAATTGTTTTTCCATTTTCTCCCTTGCTTTTCCTAATTCTTAAACATCTATAAAACATGAATAGATGAAGTTTTCTATGTACAAGAACATTTAAGGTCTCTAATGATAACGTATATTTAGCAAACCCTATAGGAAGGGTCTGTATGTCTGTTTTCTCACTTGTAAGATGGTTTCTTTCCTCCATGATGAGACTCAATAAGGCCCAATAAGCACTGATATAGAACATTTAATTGCAAGGTCCTTTTATTAGTGCTAAAAGTATTCTTCTACCAATTTATTTCACTAGTTGAATTTACAGAAATACTAACTTTTCATGAATAGCTTAATAATTGCACCTCTGAATGTGTTAAACAAAATCCATCAGTATTAGCATCTTAATTTCTCAACTGTAATTTCTGCTGCTTTTTGCTGTTAATTTCTTCTTATCCACAGCTGGACTTTAATGGAACTAAAAAATTCTGAAGCCAATTTCACAAATTTGAAATAAAAATTACCATTAGTGTCTTAACAGGAGAAATGTCATAGTCTAAGATAAAACAGACCTGAAATAGGAAGGATGCTGATTTTTGATAGTTTAGTAAGGTTTTCAAAATAAACCTAACCTAGCTAGGTGTGGTGGTTCACACCGACAATCCCAGAACTTGGGAGGTTGAGGTAGGAGGATCACCGAGTTTGAGGCCACCCTGGGATGCAACGTGAGCGCAAGGCCTGCCTGTACTGCTTGGTGAAACTCTTTCTCAAAAAGACAAAGATAAATAAATAAATAAGTCTAAATTAAAAAAAAAAAGAGAAAGTATAAGCCCAACTAGAAATTCAGACATCTTCATTTAATAATTATATTTTATTTGCTAAGGAAGAATAAAGAATAGGCAACATTATTAGGAACAATAACTTAGATATTGTTTGAAATTACGTAAAGGACACAAAACATCAAGTGCCTTTCAAGAGTATACTGTCAACACGTGGTAGCATTTGAATCTGACGGCCTTCAGAGACTTACCTTGTTTGCAGTACTTGCACATCTAGTCCAAGAACAAAAAGACTAGAACTCACCTGGGTGTTAGTATTAAGCTGCCATTGGGTGCTGTGTTTAACTTTACAAATGGCCCTCCTACAGTTGAGAATGTTGCTATCGATGAGTTTTCAGTCCTAGGGAAGAAACAGGTAGAGAAAACACAAAAATATAAGCAAGAAGCCATAAGCTACATTTTTAGTTCTTCAATGCTGTGGACACTGAAGGAAATTATAGACTAGAAATGGATGAAAATTTTAAATAAAAACTCTAATATTTTGTTACCTAATAGGTAGTATCGATAAGGAGAAGAATTACATGACATTTCATGGCATGAAATACAATTTTAAATTTTGCATAATATCACTAGTCATGGTTTACGTTCTCATATATTATTTTACAGAGCTAAAAATCATTGCATTCATTACTTTAGTGTCTCATTTTTTCATCTGAGTTTTCCTTTGTAAATTGTTTCTTGGTACATTTTAGGCATACATACTGATCACATGTATCTTTGGGAATTTGTACCGGTACATGATATATCTTGATTCTTTTTTATCCTGTTCCCCTGCTCTACCCTCAATCCCTTTCTATTCTTATTTACAAAAGCTTTGTTTCCATTTTTCCATCCTTTTTCACTTTTTTATTTTTCTCTCCCTCTCCCTACCAGTCTGCCCTAGTTCTCCTTCTCATTTGAACATTCTCTTCCTATTTCACAATATCTATTATACATTTTGGCCCTATTTATACTTTCAGTTTCTCATATCAGAGAAACAGTGCAGCATTTTCACATGTGTGTCTAATTTATTTCTTTTAACAGTGTGGATGGGCTTAAGGTGCACCCATTTACCTAGAAATGTCTCAAATTTATCCTTCTTTTTCTCTGAGTAGTACTTTAGCATATTAAAAAAAATCTTGCTTATGCATTCCTTGTTTGATGGGCATTTGTGTTGGTTTCAAAATTTAGCTATTAAAAACTTCACTGCTCTCTAGGGATATAGCTCAGTGGGCACAGCGCCTGCGTGGCAAGTGCAAGGTCATGAGTTTGATCCTCAGTACTAAGCAATAATAACAAAAGCCAAAAACCAAAAGAAAAAAAAACCCCACAAACAACTGCGCTGGTATAAACATGAGTGTGCATATATCGTTGTGGTATGATGTTTTTAAATTCTCTCAGGAATATATCAAGAAGAGAAACAGAGGGTCCAACAGGATATCTAGCTCCAGATTTCTGAGGAATCTCCACAGTGATTTACACAGTGGTTGTACTACACTCCCACCAATAGTGAAGAGGGATTCCTTTTCTCCACAGCCTCACCGGCATTTGTTAATGGTTGAATTCTTGATGATAGCCATTCTTACTGGATGCAATCTCAGCATTGTTTTAATTTGCATCTCTAGAATGACCAGTGATGTTGAAGATTTTTTCACATATTTATTTGTCATTTGTACTTCTTCATCTGAGAAGTGTCTATCCATTTTTAACTCCCGTTTTTGGATTAAGTCTTTAAATTTAGAGTGTATGATTTTTCTGGAATGCTTTACATATTCCAGACATTAGTCTTTTGTCTGAGGAACAGCTGGAAAATTTTTTTTCCCATGCTATGAGTTCTCTTTCCACTCTGTTGATGATTTCTTTTATTCAAATTTTAAAGAGGAAAAAAATAACAATAAAACAGAGTTTTAAAACAGGCTAATATGACAGTAACAATAATTAAAACATTGTGAACTGTTATCTTCATAGTAGGTACTCAGAATACAAGATACAGGCATGAAATATTGTCCAAAGATAAGCAGAGATAACTGTTTTCAATGAGCTAAGCCGATGATTTCTTTTGCTGCACAAAAGCTTTTTAATAAGATGAGATCCCAGCTGTTGAATCTTTGTAATATTTTCCATGCAATCAGAGTTTGTTGCTAAAGTCTTTGCCTATACCTATGTCTGCAAGGGAATAGATTAGAAGTCACAGAAACAACTCCAAACATACTCAGCCACTTTATCTTTGATACAGGGGCCAAACATCTTCAATGGAAGAAAGATAGTTTCTTTAGCAAATAGTACTGGTTTTCCACTTGTCTAAGACTAAAACTAAACCCATATCTCTCACCATGCACTAAACTAAAATCAAAATGGATGGAATATCTAAATATTAAAACAAACACTTAGTCTACAGAAAGATAGAAGAGGTAGAACACATTTGACTCTCCTGTGTTGCCCAGTAACTTTTGTTTTTGTTATGGTTTGGTTTTATTTGTAGTAGGGATTAATTCCAAGTTTTCCATACAACCACTGAGCTACATGCATCCCCAGCCCTCTTTATTTTCTGAGACAGGCTAGTCTGATCTTTAACTTGTGCTTTTTCTGCCTCAGCCTCTTGACTAGCACAGCTCACTGCTCCCAGGCATCCCATAGTTTACATATATGATGATCAATTTGAATGGCAATCTCACAGGACTGCAGGGCCATCATGTAGACATTTCTCTTACTAATCAGAATTAAGTTTTTAAAAAGATGCCTGTGGCCAGAGAACAACAGGAAAAGAAGATTTTCAGTCTTCCTTTTCAATATGTCGCTTTGTTTTGACTTACCACTCATTTCAAGACTTAACAAGCTCTAATTTATAACCAGAAGCTACCTGATTGCTCTAAAAGAGTGTGTGGTCTAGATTCACAAATGTCATTGGTGAGCCACCACAAGGTGGAGAAAGGGACCTCTCCATGCGACAAGACACTCAATCCCTCAGCTTTCTTCCTCCAGAAAAATCTATTGAATTCCTTCTCTCAACTGTGAGCCTTGATTGAAGATTTCTCTTTATCCTGACACTTCCTCACATTCAGCTGGAGACTTTTAGCTCTCAATTACTAATCCTGTTTCTGGCTTCTTATTTATTCCGGATTTTAATCTTCATATAAAACATTGCCTGTAGGCTGACACATCCCATTCTCTAATCTTCTTTGGGCCAACAGAGATGCTGTGGCCCCTCATTTATGAAGAAACCTAATATAATTAATCCTTGCTTTTCCAAATCAAAGGCCTGCTGTCTTCTCCAGATCATAGCCAACACTGACCCTGTGCTATTTGTTTCTAGGAAATTTCCAAGGAACATGCAGAGCTGTTTTGATAAATGAGAACAGAACTGGATAGGGCATGGTCCCTGTTTCTTTCAATGAATAAACTGAGAGTGTTTGTCTGGGAGCTTTTATCTCTTGAACAAAGAGCTTGGACAATGAAGACTCTGTTTAATATCCTTGAATTTAGTATCTTGTACTTTAATTTGATAAACAGATAAAAGTAATTCAAGCACAGAAAGCCATTACTATTCCTTTAATAAAACCTAAAATAGATTTACCAAAAGAAAGATGAGCCTTGTTATTGCTATTGTTAGAGATGAAGCTGTTCCCCAAATGAGGGCAGAAGAATAATTTCATTTCATTGTTTATATAAATGGATTTAGCACAGTTTTGAAAACAAAGCAGGCATGAAGCCCTTAAAGAGTACTAAAACATGTAGGCCAGAAATGTCCCAGGAAGGTCACGAAGGACTTTCTCAAGCAAAATAGTTGTATTCTTAAGGACTGAAGAATTTGCAGAAGGGAGAATGTGTATCACAACTGATCTTGGAGAACCTGGAATTTATCATTGGTGCATATTCTTGTAGAATTCTTCATGCCAATCTTGACTTTTAAAAATATCAAGGAATATCTATATTTGCCTTGCCTAAAAGCTCCTGACACACCATTGGATCTGAGTTGTGCTTATTTTTGTTGTGAGGATAAAGGTCGTGAATCATAGCTTCTCTTCAATCTGCCTACCAGACAGCTGTCCTCTTGTGTTTACTCACATCTCCCAATGTCTTAGTTTGCTGAATGTCTGCCGTATGTTGAATATTTTCTAAATAGTTTTCTATGTCCCTGGCTTTTCACAACAGATTCTTGCAGTATATTCTCTAGACAAGAATATTCAGCCTCACCAAAAACATATCAAAAATGGAAATTTCACAGTTCTACTACAGGCCAATTGAATCAGAAAGTTCAGAAATGGGGTCCAGATATCTATGTTGTGACAAGCCCTCAGGTGATTTTGTTGTCTGTCATACACAGGGAAATACAGAACGCAATTACAGTCAAATGTGACATCTTTTTCTCTACTATGTAAGCCCCCCCCTAAGAGAGACAGACATACGTGCACATACATATATGTATAATAACTTCTGATTCACTACATAATATATTTTAAGGCACTCTAAGGGAACATCTTGAAAGATGCTTTATTAAAAATATACTTTGAGTGTGATGATTTTCAGACTCAATTATCTATAGCTATAATTTTTTGTTTATCCCTAATAGTTTCTGAGGTGATACACAAACTTCTTGAATTCAAAATAAAATTTGGAAAAAAATTTATTTTGAAAAAAATTATTTAAAACATTTAAATGCTTTTTATCCAGTTTATTTATTGCACATTTACTACTGACATGAACTATGATGGCATTGGTGATTAATTCTTTTATCTTATGGCTATTCTAGAAGGAAGGAGACTGAAGGAAATCAATAAATGTAGTGGCTGTCCAATAAAGACCAGTTGCTCAATACCTGGGATCATTAAAAAAACAAGAAAACAAAGATATAAACAAAAACCTACACAGAGAGAGCTGGAGATTATGTATACATGTGAAAAAAGACATATATAATCTTACATTCTGTCAGGGTTATTTTTTATGTTTTTTTAATCTGGAATTTAACACAAGAAAATAAGTTACAGTTAATGGTGTATATGTTGTCTTGAATTATTTAGAATTACTCAACAAAATAATCTTCCAAAAATTTATAAAGTTCTGATACAATTACATTTTTGCACTAAATGGGGAACTATATGGGGAACTTCATTCATGCTAAGATTTCAGCTGTCAATACTAGATATTAGAATTTGGAATTTAATTGGAAATTGACCATCTACACTTCAAATCCTCACAATTAAAACTCATCCTTTTCTGACTGAGCATGATTTTATAATTTGTATTCACAATGGACAGAGTAGAAAGCAGAGATTTATGAAAATGTATCCAGTGTTTTAAGAAACCAAGAATAAGCAGCACATTAAAATGTTATTGGAAAATACAAAATTAACAGCCTTACCTTAAATCATTTTTCATTTTTGAAAAACAAAAATCTCAAAATTACTGAGTGGTAAATTAAAAGTGAATATTTATTCTAAGCTTCCATAATTAATGCATAAAACTGAAGTTCATCCTGCTCCAATTTTCTTTTCTTGCAAGAAAATCAGCCATTAGATTTTAGAGAGACACTCTGCGAATGTTACAGACAGCATGTGTATTTTCTATATTTTGAAGTTTCAGATCTGTACACTTAGGTGATGCTAAGTATTTACATTGTTGTGTGAAATCAGCAGAAATTTAATATCATTTGCAAACTCCACACAGTGTTACCTTGTTGACACACTAATGCCATTAAGCAAATCTATTTTTAATCTTTATTACCATTTTATTGGCTCTCCTGAACACAGGAAATTTATTTTGTGAGAAAAGAAGCATACACACAAAACCATTATTTTTGAAGTCATAGATGGAGTACAAGAATACAGTCATAGATGAATTCTAGGGAAAGAATAAAAGATATCCCAAGGCTACTTGTATGGTATTAAATCTGCCTCTCTTCTCAGGCCCTTCTTAGGGTTCTTCTCTTTTGTCCCGCTCCTCAGAATGTGTTTGTTATGATAAAAATTCTTCGCTGAAGCAGGAGCTTAGATTGGGATGTTTTAAGTCTTTGGACACACTAAAGGTAAACAGAATAATAACACACACTGCAAATATTGCAGGCAAGTGCAATAACTCATTTCACACCCCAAAAAGTTTAAGCAATGAAGAGTCCTGGTGGGATTTAACCTAAAAAGGATTCCAGAGAAGGATGGAACTTCTGCTTCACGTTGGGGGGGGGGGAATTGATTTGGCAGAATAGAAGCAAGGAAGATCATTTTTCTAGGAAGGGAAATGATAGATGAAAGGGATTCAGTGCTAAAGCATCCCACTAGGAAAGTCACAGTATGTGAGCAGCTAGGTAAACACTATGAATGAACCGAACACATTTCAATTACACTTACTTGCTAATTTACCCCATTTACAGCAATATTCTTAGCACTCACCTAGCTCTATGATTGCTCTTAGCAAACAGCTAAGTTTAATTAATTTTGTATTGTCTGACTTCAGCCCTTAAAAGTTTGTGACATTTACACAGAGGTAAAGACATGTCAATAGAAAAGTTACCTTAATCTAATCAATTTCCTCCTTTGTGCAAGCTACTGTATTAAGTGAAACAGAAAAATCAATGGGTCAGTCAGAAGCTGCTCCCTTATAGATGTAACGGTGTTAGGAAGGAAACAGACTGCTGAAGTTCCTGAGAGCAGTGAATCCAGGATGCTGTCAAGGAGACGTGATTTCCAAAATGGATAATGCCTTGAGCACCTTGGACAACATGATCTACTTTAACTTTGTTTCTGCAACTGCTACTGGAATTCGTTTGTTTATTCATTGATTATAAAGCATCTGACACATTATCTACTGAAATTTCTTTTGGAATTTAGCATTGGGTGAAACCTATCTTTCTTTCCCTATGAAATAATATCTCAAAATGAAAATTGTATGACTCTAATGTTTCCCTTTTTGCATGGATTTCCAGGAATCTCAGAGATACAGGGTCCTATTTAAAATAACTGTATTTTTCCAGCATTACCTTTTTATTTCTTTGGATCTGATTTGCATTTTGTATTCTGTCAATATTGTTGCATATTCTCCTTGTCATGGAGACTTTAGTTTCATTCTTAAAGTTACATGTATAAAAGAAGAGAATACATGGAATAATTGAGAAAAGAGGAAAAGAATACCAATGTGATGATGGAAGTAAAAAAAATGAAAAAAAATAAAGCTAGGTAGAAGAAGAAGGAAATTAAAGAGAAGGAGGAAAGCAGGAATATTATTTATTCATTTTTTTTATTAACAGGGTACCTGTTTGCAGTGCACAGCAAACACATTCATTGTGAGCAGCCAGTACATGTGCATCATGACACATCTTAATTCTTTTTACACCTCCTCCTTCCTCTCCCTTTTACATTAGATTCTATGAATTTTACCAAACATTTTCCTTGGTCTCATAGAATGTACAGCATTAATAATAAGTTTTGTCTCAGAAGTATTTTTTAGAATCAAAATAAGATGAACAAGGATGGTTTTGGTATAAAGCTTTCTCTTGTCTTACATATTTCTGTTTTATAATACAGCTGCCTCTCTGTCCCCCCAAAACAGGGTCAAGAAAACGATGGAGAACATTGACCTGGGGGAAGAACAAGGTCTCTTGTTGCCTTTCTGTAATGGATAAATAACACAGAGAGGTAGAAAATTACTGGTAGATGATTCACAATTACACTAAAAGACAAAAGAAATCTCCTTACTTTTTCTGTGTATAATTATAGTCTCATAATTTCCTGGTCACAGGAATCTCTTTGGGGTGTCAAGGTACTCATTAAAAAGTATAATATCAAATAAAGCTACAAGTAAGGAGAATTCTCTGTGAATTTTGTTAATACAAATAAATGATATTTCATATAAAAAGTTCTTAATTCTCAATAATGTATTTTCAGATTTAGTGGATAAAATCAGGAATGAGTCTTTCCAAGAAAAAAATATACCAATTTGAAGTTGATGAATACCTAGCCATGGATATTTGTACTCTATCAAGGATCCTTATGTTATGGGTCATTCTAAACTATTTTTCCATGTCTATTTTTTTGACCTATTATAAGGGTGGGATGAACTTTTTCAGAACAATTAAAATAGACTAGTTTGAGAATGACAAGCTAAGAAAACTCCTGTTTTAAATCAGAGATACTTCTCAGTAGCATATGTAAACCTAATAGCAGAAGGAAAAAAAAAATGTTTTGTTTTGTGTTGTTTGTTTTAGTATCAGGTGAAATCAAACTACCAAGTCCTATGTTTCCTGCCAAAAGAAGTGTACAAAGTATAATGAGTTCCTGACAGATATAAAAGAACTACCATTAGGATCACTTGGGCTCTTTAGAGAGTAAGACTTCTGGGTTTGACAGAAACTAACATTCTTATCCTCTCCGTCTGGGTTTCATAGAGGTCCCGGAAGTCCATGCTAGAATGCAATTGCATAAGTAATAGTTACATCTCTATTTTTAAATGCAATTTAGTCTATTATTCCAGTACAAATGTACTGATCATAGGATCATTAGCAGCACTGCTAATAGTCATGAAATTTCAGATATCTTGAGAGTATACTGCAAATATGCACATATACATATACGATATCATTTAACACACTTTTTATTACAGTAATTGTTGAAGCTTGATTGTGTTTTAGTCTGCCTTTTAATAAAGAAACACATATTACCAGGTCATATTTTTAATAGTTTGTTAATTATTTGCCAGTGTAATTTCTTCATGTTTATGTGCATTTTGTTTTATACATTTAAATACGTGAACTTCACAAGAGGTTGACTTCTTCAGACTGACTTGTGTCTTTGACACATAAAAGAATATTAAAAACACCCACTCAGGGGTCTGGGGATTTAGCTGAGTGGCATAAGTGCCTGCCTGGCAAGCAAGAGGTCATGAGTTTGATCCCCGGTACAAAAAAAAAATTGGGGGGCTGGGGATTTAGCTCAATGGCATAAGTGCCTGTCTTGGACGCGTGTGTTCGTGAGTTCGATCCCTGGTACTGATAAAAAAAAAAAAAGACCCTGTCTCAAAAAACACCTACCCTTCATAGTGGTTCCCAAACTTTAGCATGTAAATGCCTGAGGGGTTTAATAAATCATGATTTCTTGAGTAGTGCTCTAGATTTTTTTTTTATTTCATAGGGTTGAAATACGGTTTTTAGAATGTGCATTTCTACCATACTATCACCTTGGTGCTAAAAGCACACACTAAGCAGCCCTGACTAGACTACCCTACATCCCAGTGTCTCAGACTGAGCGCAGTGGCGCTAGTGTATAACCAGGTGATACATCAAGGAGTTCACGCAGCTCAGATTTTACTTGGTGCTATACTTGCTGTCGCGTCCTTGCTGATAGCAGACCTAATTCCTAATTAACACTGCATTTTCCCAAGCCTTGATAGGTAAAAGTCTACCAGAAATTAACCTCAGAAAGTTATCAAAGTATTTCAGCTTATCATTTGCTCCTTGGTTATTTTTAAGGAATACATTCCTAATTTTAAGACAGGAAAGAAGTGAGAGTTATGATTTTTCACTTTAGGTAAATTAGTCTTTTTAGTTAAGTCACTTAGATTGGGTAAAAATATTTTTTTCCTACTAACTTGTGCTTGTGCATCTCTTCTCTCACCCAACTACACCATAGTAATGAGGCTAAGAATAAACTAAAAGAGTGCTGTTGGTGCTAAAGCTATAAATTAAAAACAAAAAAAGAATAGAATATATTTGTGTCTGTGTAAAGTTAGCAAACTGAAAGGAGTCATTTAAAGTCAAAGCTAGTAGATATATTTTTTCCTACTGTTTCCCATGTCTTGTCATTGTTTGTGTGCTAAATTGTAATAAGACTTTTCTTACATAATTAAAATTTGAGAGACTACTTATAGAAAATATGGACAGAAATATGTCTTATTATTCTCCTTTTTTTTTTTTTTTGGTATCAGGTATCAAACCTCGCTCTTGCCAGGCAGGCGCCTGTGCCACTGAACTAAATCCCCAGTTTCACCATATTCTTATGCTGGTTTTATTTTCAGTTTACCAAGCCCTAGAGGTAAATTGTGAGCATTTGTTGTAGTGCATGCATAGGAATTTATATATTTTGCTATATTTATTTGAAAGACTTAGAAAACACATTTTAATCCTCTCTCTCAACATTTTCAAAGCAATTCTGCAATCAAAGGACACGGAAATAATCGTATTTCTTATTCTGCTTTGAGAACAAGATGATCACACTGATGTTTCTAATTGTAAAATGAAGAAACTTTGCATAGGACAATTATGGGGTTTAAAAATTAACACCAACTCCTCATAAAATTCCTATTAAGACACAAAAAGTTAACTCTTTTTATGGTTTTAAGTACTTCTAACTTTTTGGAAAGTTCTTTCAGAGCTGATGACTTCTAGTTTTTAATGCCTTCACAAGGCAACTCAACTGCATCTCTCACGTAGTAGTTTAGTAGCAGGGTTGTGCTCTTCCTTAGATCATCATTTAAAAATCACTACTATGAGTTTTTTTAACATTTATGCATGCGTAAGTATAAAATATTTTCTTCATATTTCTATGAAAGATATACAATGTTAATCAAAATACTTCTTTACTTATGCACGCTGTAAATGGCAGAGAATTAAAAAGTTTAATATAAAAAAGTAAAAGCTGATGAAATCTGTCTCATATGATTTACTAGAATCTGTGTAGAATTGCATTTTCTACTCTATCTGCATAAATAATCTTGAAAGACTACAGTGCCTTTTTAATAAATTGACTCCTAAATTGCTTTCCACTGTACCAAACACATATCACTTAGACTCTGCAAGTTTTCTTTCAGTTACCATGTACCAATCTAGACAAATTCTCATTAAGACACTAACTTTCTTTCAATTATTAGAGCACTATGGAGACTGTTTAATAAGCAAGCACAGGTCCAAATATTAAACTCTTTGCACAAATTACTTGACTCATTTCAGAAGAAAGTAAGTGTCTGACTTTCATCAAAAATATTGTATGTAAGGTAGTGTGATGCACTACTTGTTTTATGCAAGCTAAACAAATCTAGTTCTTTGTCTCAACTCCAATTGGAAGACTAGTGATTCATAGTAAATGACGCCAGTCAACTACAGAGTAAAATCTGACAGAGAAAGAAAAACATGCAAATAAGTAGTACACAGTTACATGGAATTGACTGTGTTACACTTGGTTTGGGCTGTTTTCTAAAATCCTGATGTCCCCAGATTGAGTCAGCTTTTCTTTAGCCCATCATATTTATCACATAAAATTCCATATTTATATGTCTGTCCCCACCACATAAGCATTTAAAGAAAAGATCATTGTTTAATATTTCATGGACCAAATACAATATCATTGCCAGTATTGGTATTTTTGATCCATAAATAATCAAATAATATATTTATGTTGTGTACTATAACATAATAAAAACATGTTAGTATCTTTGGTGTTGTCTTTCTATTTAATTGTCTTGCAACTGAAAGAAATAGCATTAGGTGTCATCCAACATTTCATTCTGATTCATTTAAAAATTTTTATCAAAGAAGTTGATCAGGGCCAGGGATTTAGCTCAGTGGCATAAGCGCTGGCAAGCGCAAGGTTATGAGTTTGATCCCTGGCACCCGCCAAAAAAAAAAAAACAAAAAGAAAAAAAAAAAGAAGTTTGATCACTGTAACTTTTCTTTGTAAATAAATGACTCATCTAAAGGATCACACGTGCAGTCCTTAGAAAGCAGTTTAGTTAAGATTTACACAGACATAATGGGAAAAGCTCCTATGTTTATAGTCATTGAGTGATACTTAGGAAGATGGTGAATTGGAACACAAAGCTCCAGGGCAATGAAAGTGCAGTTATCCAGAATATTCTGATACACCATTTTGGAGACAAGGTAAAGTTACCAGCCACCTTAGCTTTGTAAAAATTCAGTTTACAAAGAGCTCCTTAGCATTACTGGCAACTTTGAAGAACAAATGATTTCTTAGGGTATCACCTTTCTGAATTGGCTACTGAACTAAAATCATTGTTAAAGTAGAAAACTGGAAGGGTCAGGGACACAGCTCAGCAGCACAGTGCCTGCCTGGCAAGTGCGAGGTTATGATTTCCATTTCCCGAACCAAAAAACAAGCAAACAAACAAAGTAGGAAACTGGAATCAGAGCTATGTACTCAGCACTTTACTTAAAGTGAAAATAAGCAACTGCCACTTTCCATGCTTTGTTCACCATCAAAAAGCATTTTCCTCCTACAACCTACCTTTTTACAAGACTCTTGTTTCAAATTACATATTGAAAAGGCTTTTATTAGAATGAAATATGTAAGGTATAACAAAATGATTGTACAGCTTGAAGTGCAGGAAGTTTCTAAATCGATAATTGCTATATAATAATTACTAATTTTGACTTCCTTCTTTTGCTCTTGAAAAGAATTGGGCTCCAAATGAGATTGACATGACCTGGGTTTGGCATGGAACTGGAACTTTCCCACTCTGAATGCATCGAAGTTGTGTATGCAAGGAAAAGTGGAGATGGTCAGTCCAATTGCAAGCAGTTACGGAGCATTTCTAATACTCTATGTGGAGCCTCTACACATTTTCCCATGGTAAAAACATGTGCACTTAGTAGATGGGTACTATCTTGGTATTAGTATACATACAATTCTCTCAATGTACTAAATATTAAACAGCTTTTATGGGCTAATCTAGCTGCTTAACTTGCATGTCAAGTATTTCTACTGAGAAAAAAACACTTTGAAATAAATTGTGAGAATCTATGTGTAGGCTGAAGATTCTGTGAACAACTCATCAGAAAGAAGACAATCAAATTTTGATAAGCTAGGAACGGTAGAGAAATCTATCAAATGCTGATGGCATGTATATGGCTAGACATGGATTATTTTCCTTTTAACTTAGGATCTTCTAGAATAAGTTAGAAAATCAGGCACCATCAGTTCAAGACAGAAAGAAAATGATAATTATATATAAGTTAGACAACTTTTGGCATATATTTAGATTACCAGGCCCATCTATCTAGTCTTTTATAGACAGACATGCAGCTCAGTGGTAGAGCGTTTGCTTTACATGCGTGAGGCCCTGGGTTTGATTCTCCAGCACTACAAAATACAAAATGAAAATTTGTGTATGCTAGTGAATAGTCTATTGTTTCAGTAAATATTTATTTTGTACCCATTTTTGCCACAGCTTATATTAGATATGAACAACAATGTATAAAGTAAGAACTGCAGTTTGTAACTCAAATACCCCAAGTGTCATGTAGTGGTGGCTTGATCCTAAAGGAGGTGCTATTGAGAGACGGTTAAACCTTTAGGAGGTAGAGACTACTGGGAGGCCACTGTGTGTGGGGGTAGCCCCTAGATAAGGATGATAGGACCCCATCACATTGCTTTCCTCCCTTTTTGCTTTCATGTCATAAGGTGAGCAATTTTGCTACATCACACACTTTTACCATGATCTTCTGTCGCCCCACAGGCTTAAAGCTATGGTATTAATCAATCATGGACAAGGACCTCCAAAACTGTAGGTCAAAATTAACCTTATCTCTTTGTGATGGAAAGCTAACACAATATTGTCCTTATCTTTATAGACCTCATAGTTTAATATAACAAACAGACTGGGAATATAGTACTGTAAGTGATAAAAGTAACTAGATGTGAGTCTATGACTGTGACTCTCTACATCTTCAAAATCAAGAATCAGAAGACTGAGTTGAGAGACTGTACAATGCAAAAGAAGTAATTAATTTCTATTTCTCTCATGATTGCTTTTGAGACTACTGAGAAAAAAAAATGAGTGTGGTAAATTTACATATTGTCTTAGTTACTCTTCAGGTTGTTGAGAAAAAGTATCCAATACTCAAAGTTGAAGGAGGAAAGGTTTATTTCAGCCCACAGTTTGTAGAGGTATCAGCTCATACTCAACTGGTTCCAAAGTAGGGTGGCACATGGCAGAAGGGCATCACAGGGAAGACAGAGCTCATGGTATGTTGTCAAGAAGCAGAGAAGGATCAGAGGAGAGGAGGGACATGTACTCTTCAAGATCCTGCCCTCAGCGACTCATCTCCTCCACCCAGGCTTCACCTCCCAAAGTCACGTTTAGCTACAAACTTATTGGTGGACTAATCCACTGATGAGTGTCTTGACCCCATGATCCAGTCACTTCCCAAAAATACCCTAAGAGCAAATGAGATTTTGGGGACATCTATGCATAAACTATAACAATAGTATTTATTTAACAACAGTTATTTGAGGATAAATTTAATCATTACTTTATTCTCTTTCATTTGCTCATATGTATTTTCTAAATCTGTAACTTATGTATTTTAAGTAAATCCAATTTGGCACCATTTAAAAGAAGAGAATTTCTTTTGGAACCAAGAGATGGAGGAAGAGGGAGGAAGAAGGGAGGAAGCAGGGGAAAAGGAATGTGCAAAGAATTAAGATGTGTTATGTACATGTGCCAACTTCTTATGAGAATGTAGTCATTACACGGTACAAACATGTAGTAATAAAGACAAAAATGTAAAAAAAGAAGATTTCTTTTAAAAAAGCTGAGTAGAATTACTTACCCTAAACCCAGCAACTGACAAACTTCATTTGAAATCTGAGTGGTCCAGTTCTCAGCACAGGCCACATACCAAACGCTCTGAATTCGGAACTGCACCAATCCGCTGTTGGTCATGGTGCCATTGAGAAGACGCACTAAAAATTCAGAGCAGAAGAGTGGATACCAGACTGCAGTTAGGAGGATGCGAACTTAGTCAAAGGGCATGAAATTTTCATTTAGATTAAAGGAATAAAATTTGCAAGGTCTGTTGCACAGCATAGTGTCACAAGTACTGATAATATTAATAAATTAATATAGATTCCAAACATGTTAAGAAAATAAATTCAAAAGCACTGATAAATATTTGCATTTAGGAACAGGTTTAATCATTGCACATTGTATATCATACCAACAATTTCTCTTCCATATATGTATGTATCTGTAATTTTAAATTTAAAATTACATTTTTAAATTTATTTAAATTTAAATAAAATTTAAGCAGTAACTGCATTACAGACAGTAGATAACAGCCAGGGTCATTTTGAACTAAGATGGTATGAGTGACAGTCTTTAAACAAAATGTGCAATGTTCTCAGCATTTAGCGTATAGTGACATAGTTTTTGTCTTATGTTGGAATATATAAGTTGAAAAACATAAACTGAGTAGATTTAATTTTGGTCTTTCATATAATTATAATAACAAAAAAGACAGATAGGACAATTCATTGCATATAAGCACAGCAAAAAAAACAGAAAATAAAGTTATCTGTCAAGAACATAACAGTCTACTAGAGGAGGAAAACTAAATTAAAGAAAACATTCAGAAAAACAAACTTTAGGCATGTATTCCTACTTATTTCTTCAGATATTCTTTCTTTTTGCTGTTTGGTTTCCCATTATCTTACAAACATTTGGGATAGAATATTAAGGATATTTGTCTCGAGATAGAACATGTAGCAAAATAAGGTAGGTTATCAAACAAGGAAAACATCAGCAATGGTAGTGTAGTTCACTGCAAACACCATACCATAATTACTGTTTACATTTTAGCATTTTTTGGAAAAGATTGAAGTCATTGGTTAGAATTAGAAAGACATAGTTTCAAAATATAGCTTTTGCTCTTACTAGATATATGATCTTTGGAAGCCATTTAACTTCCCCAAAATGCAATTTCCTTGTGACTAAAGTACAGCTAATTCCATTATGGAATTGTTTTATAACATTTAGTTACAGTGCATGACACATACTATATAAGGATTAGATATTTCTTTTTTTTTAATTTTAAACAGCAAAAGTGAAGATAGCAATAAAGCAGAGTTTCAAAACACGTTAGTAGGAGAGTAACAATAATTAATATATTGTGTTTTGTTATATTCATAGTCGTTGTTCAGAGTACAAGACATAGGCATGAAATATTGTTCAAAAAAGTATTAGCACAAAACTTCCTTTTCAGTGAACTAAGATTCCCTTCCTTTCTTTCCCTTTTCTCTCATCACAGTTTTTATGACTGAGTAGTATTCCATAATATATAAAAAAACTGTATCTTTTTTATCCATTCTTCAGTTTATGGCCTTTTGTTTTGTTTCCAAGGCTTAATTATTACAAATTGTACTGCTATAAACATGAGTGTGCATATATTGCTGTGATATGATGGTTTTTAATTCTTCTGGTTAGATACCTGGGAGGGGAATAGCTGGGTGGAACGGGACCTCTAATCCTACTTTTTTGAGGAATCAACAATGGTTGCACCAGTCTACACTCTCACCAACAGTGGAGAAGAGTTCCTTCTTTCCCCCGAGCCCTCCCATTGTCTGTCATCAGCTGATTTTCTGATGATAGTCATTCTTTCTGGAGTGAGATGGAATCTCAATGTTATTTTAATTTGCATCTCTCCAATGACCAATGATATTGAACATTTTTTGATACTTTCTTAGAAGTAAAAATAAAACAGTGAAAGAGTGTATGCCTCACGTTTTTATAGGATTTAGAAAGGTAGTGTGGCATGAAACTCAGCAAGGCAAGAGGAATAAAAAATTTTGAAGAACCAACAATGAAAGGACCAAGTTTAAGGAAGACACTTATAAATGAGCCTGCAGGTGGCTCTGACTGTAGGCAGTGATCAGAACACAATAGGTAGCATGACTGGTGTCACAGTACTTGATCTGAGCTATTTTCTCCTGTGGTAGTTTAAGTTTACTTGATGAATATTGATTGCCCTAGACTTACGCTTATTAATGTAGCCAGTTTTAAACAAACAACACTCAGAGTCTGAATGCTAATTTTTCTTTTAAGCAGAATGGTGCAAAATTGCTGAAATCACTGAGATATTCACATTTAAAATACCAAAATCATTATTATAAACAGACATGTAGTCTTCATTTCACAAATTCTTTGAATCCAACAGTAGAGGTTAAAGTAAGGCAAGTCTTTTTGTAGAAATCAGACATACCACACTGTGCTTCATCTGTGCCATCCTGGCAGTGTGGGTGGCTGTCACACACATTCCCCAGGGGAATACACTCTCCATGTTTACATTGAAACTCATCTTCCTTGCAGGGCTCTACGGGGGAAAGAATGTTGATTGTATAAGACAAGTGAAGTATAAATGGGTGATTTTAGAGCACACTTTCCACTTAGGTCTTTTTAAACATCATCACTTAGCCAGAGCATATGGTGGAGTAAACTTTAATACTGAGTACACCATACACTATGTTACTCAGAATTCCCAGAAATTGTGTCAAAGCTAGACATGTGGCTTTAAAGAAAGGTAGATGAAACCTTAGGTATCTGCTTTGCAAAAGTGTTTGGGGAAGTTCCTAGAAGTGGCTGAGAGGCTCAAAACACACACATCCTCATACTCTCTATTAGCATCTCTTCAACTCTCTAAAATAAGTGGCAGCCACTGGAAGGTTACACAAGCATCACTATCCAAGTGACATCTCCCGACACTTACTATATTGAAATGTGGATATTGTCGTTTGGTGGAAACAGAGTTAGACTGGGCTGGAAGCAGTGGGCTCAATTAAATCATGGTCAAATAGAAAAGGGGAGTCATAAATAAATAGAAAATTCATAATTTTAGTAATGTGAAAGGAAGTTGAAGATGGAGCGCTAAACTAATAAAGCAGTGTTGGACAGAATAGAAATGTGCTTACCTCACTGGAAAATAGAAGGAAAATGAAAAAGTTGGGCAAAGAAGGAACTGGGCAGATCTGAAAGGAGTTGATGTCTGTTTACCAAAGGTGAGTTGTACAAAAGCTGTCCAACTAGAAATAGTCATGGATTCGAGGAAATAGTTTCACTGTTTTCTGGGGCTGTTAGGTCTTAGAAGTATGTTTCACGGAGATTACCCTCATATTGCTGAAAAGAGAATTTGCTTCCATCGAGGTGTTTTCCCATCATATCTTATGAGAGACACTACAAATTATGCTGAGAATTCTAGGATTTGGATGCTTTATAAATAGTGATGGTACTGATTGTGTAAAGGCTTAATCCAACCCCCTATATTGCACATTAAAAGAGAAGAAGAACTTAACATATATAAGGAAAATTTGCTTTTAGTCAAGGTGAGGTATCACAATTCAAGTTACAAGGATATTAGAAAAAAATTCAGTAATGTCCATAGATGACAAAAGTTACGGTACTTGAAATAAATTATTTCCACTCTTCTCTGAAGTGTTACATTTTATTGTTCTCTAAAGAGAAGTCTTAAAGATTACCATATTACACTTAAAAGACAATCAATACTCAAAACTGATCCAGTGACTATCAACCTTGATTTCCCATTTCCATCTGTTAAAAAAAAAAGCCAGGCATGGTGGTGCACACCTACAATTCCCCCAAGTGGAGGCTGAGGCAAGAAGATCACCAAGAGTTCGAGGTCAGCCTGTGCTATGTAGTGAGCTTAGTGTCAGTCTGAGCTACATGGTGAGACCGTGGCTCAAAAAATAAAAAAATACAATAAAATGAATTTACAAATACAAAAAATGAGATTGTATTTTTCTAAAACAGAAAAAAAAAGACTGACCAGTGTCCTTGGAAAGTGTTAATGCAGGGAACAGAAGAATAGGGCCACTCAACAAACCAAGTGCAGGATGCCCTGAGGGAAGTGATTGTTACTATGTTGCCTGGAAGTGAGGCCAGAATCCCTCTTCCCAACTACAGGTTTATTGCACTGCAGAATCTATGGAATTACAGCAAGAACATAACTGCAGCTGTGAACTACTAAAGAGGTAGCTTCTGACTAGCAGCCATGTGGAACAAAGAAAATTACACTGGTGATAGATTTCTCCTGTTTGTTTTTCGACACTGGTGTCCTGGTGAAATGGAAGGAGTAGAAAGTAAAAGGTGAGATGAAGACAGTATTTTACATTCCTCTAACTTAAGTTAGACCAAGGTTTGTGTCTTAGTTGGACAGATAAGAGTAGCTTTCATTAAATAATATGCTACCCTGGGCTGCACATTTTACTTAAAATTAAGTCTTAGTTACCTGATTAGCATGATGTATATTTGATGTGACTAGAAAAGTGACCAGATCTGTGTAAATATCAAAAGGCAAAAAAAAGATTTGAAATACACTAGATGAAGGTAAATATTTCTTTTGCTATCAAGCATAGCCATTCAACAAACAGAATGACTACCCCAGGTGTATGATTCAACTTGTCAAAGTTTCTCATCGTTGTATCACTGGGGCTTGACAAAATGGCGCAGAATAGGAAACCAGCAAGTATTTGTTAAAATTAACTAAATTAATTTATATTCAGCAATTAAAATGTTGCAAAAATGAACATGAATATGAATAATAGGGCTGACATCATATAAAACACATTTTAAAAAGTATGACTTCAAAAAATACATTGTCAAATTTAAAACAATTGGTTGATGCTAATATTAGGGTTTTGAAAAAGAAATAGAGGGTATGAATTATAAGATACAATTTACACGTTTAAATTTCAATAGTGGTTAAAATGTAGGCTCTGAAATCATATGACATTAGTATAGGCTTTTAGTCAGTTTCTATTTTTTTTTTTTTTTTTTTTTGCCTTGGTTCAATAAGTTAAGCTTTTTGAGAGTCAGTTTCCTTAACTGTCAAATAAGAATAAACAGTCCTTGGTCTTATGCATATCATGAGAGTAATTTAAAATATATATTTTAGCCTATCAGTACTTATATAGCAAGTGCTCACTAGATGATAGTCTTAGTAGTAAAAACAATAACATTTAAAAACGTCTCTTTTGACTGATATTTTAACATGCTTACTCCATGTACAAAAGGTACTACTTTTCCCTCCAAATGACCAAATAAGCAAGAAAAGATAGCTAATTCCTTACTATTGTTATCTTACAACAATAAATAGAGCTATTTGTGTATTTTAAACTTGGAAAAATCTATATTATTTCAACTCAAATCTAATTTACCTTAATAAAATGATTTTAGGAAGACATGGTTGGTTGTTTCTACAAACTTTTATAGAAAAGTAGATTACATATCTCAAAATATAATAATATTAGTGAGGTTTTTTGTAAATAAAATTATCAATTTGTTTCATAACACAGTTTTTAAGTAGATTACTGAGATGGCAAATGGGCAAAGACAATTTCATGCCCTATAGGCAGTCAATATTAGTATGGAAAGATATATTTTATTCTTGTCTTTCTTTAGAAACCCAGAAAGTTTAAAACAAGATACTTATGTCCATATACATATATTCTAAATTTAATATTCTGACTTTTATTTATTTTTAGAAGTTAAAAACACTAGTTTCATACACACAATCAAATATCTTAATGTAGCATGTTAGTCATCACTAGTTATTTTTAAATTATCTCATTATGTTTTCTTAGCTTATTAAAATCATCATGTAAAAATTAGTTTTGAATGACAATAATTCAATTTCTTATGAATTTATTGTTAATTTTTCTTTTTTAGTAGCATAGTCTTGGCTGGGAAGCTGCTCTATATTTAATTGGAAAAGTATAAGTTAATTAAATACAAATAAATTTAGATATTTTCTTAGTAAAAATTTGAGAGAAAACATACATTACTTTCTAAAAATTATGGTTTATTTTTGCATTTTAGCCAGAGGTATTATGATTATGTCTGTGAAACCAGATAAAAAAGTTGATTCTGACTGCTGAATGATTTGGATAAAAAAGTGCTGACTGGGGCAAAATATCCTATTGTTACTGAAGTAAATAGAAATTATAAAATCTGAGGAGACTTGTAAATAGGCTATTTCAAAATTTTTCCTTAGATGCAGAAAATTGATTTTGATTTTTTGCAACATATAGTACTTCTGCTTCATTAAGAAGTCTCTAATCCAACAGTTTAATTCTCTCTGGGCTTTGAAATTCTATTTCTGATAGTTTTATGCCTATGATGAGAGAGGAAAAAAGAAATATTGCTAAGAATTGAATTTCCCCATCCTCTTTTTATGAAGTCTCCTAAAGCCCTGCCTAATTTAGTCAACATATGCTTAGTTTAAAATGGAACTAAATTGGTCTCTAAGGCACACTGCCACACAATCTGGGGAGGACTGTAAACCCCTAAATGTAGTCAGCTGCCACTTCTAAGTTGCCTGATCTGCACTAGTGAATTCCATATTATAACTCTGATATTAGGATAGAGCAATGAAAGCACATTCATAGCTTAACAGAAAATGCTCCCCTGTCCTAGCCTGTATACTTTAATTTTTTAGTTGCCCAAATAATAGGTCCAGTTGCTTCCATCTCTTAGAAGTGACCGGTCACTGTGATGCATAGCTGGTCACTATTATTTACCATATAAAACAAATCCCCAATTGACAAGTACAAGATTTTTGTACTTCCTGCTTACTTGTCTAATATAAGTCCTATGTCACCAGACATCAAGGCCTGATATTCCAGAAATCACCCCAATCAGTGTTCACCATGTAAATAAATCTGCCTCCAAATCGAGGGTGTCATTTTGGTGTTTCTGCTTACTGTTATATCTGGTGCATCAGCTGGGAAATCTAACTGTGCTGACCTCTTTGGTCATCAATCATGGCCTGTATGGATAGAGCAAAGACCTCTCCAAGTACTGACAGGAAGCTTGCCCTTAAGATTTCTCAAGTCCCCTAGGAGGTCTAAAGGAGAATTCCTGGTTCATTGCTTGAGCAGCTCACATCGGATCCTAAAGGGAGGAGGATGCAATCTGTCTGTCTGCCTGCCTGATTCTAGTAAGGCCTTCATAGGCACTCCAGTTAGTCAGTCTGTTACTCCTGCTTGGTTTGATCAGAAGAAGAGCTTGATCACTTCCTGTTAGTTAAGGTCACCCTTAAGGGAAGGGAGATTGGAATGTTTAACCTCTGAACACCTGCTGAATGAATGTGTGAGTGAGTAGAATAGAGAGCATAAACAATAGATTGCTCCCTATGTGCACGAAGAAAGGAGAGCACTGGTAACGGTGGCTGATTGGGCTCTCACCTGCAGTTCTGTGATGATTGACATATGGCATAATAGAGACCTTGCACCCTTCATAGCTATGTTGCACCTAAGCCCCTGTGAAGGATGCAACCAGGTAGGCATCTGAATGGTTTCTCTCTGAGGAGTACCCACCCTTTGTCAGTTGTACCTTACATCATAGGGAATAGAATGGGAAATAATTAGTTAAAACTCATAATTTCAAACTATAGGAAAAAAGGGTTTACAGAGTCAAAAGTAAAATCAAACCACTTACTTCATTTCAAAGAAAGAAAAAGGAAAAAGAGGCTCATTATTCCTAAGAATTCTGACTCGACAACCTTGTCAGCTATTGCAGTTATAGCCAACACCTATAGCTTCACTCCCTGATCCCAATTTATCTACTTCCAGCCAATTGAACCAGTTCCAGTTTATTGCCTGCATTTGGACATGGAGGTGACCTGATCTCCACAAAGAGACATGCCTCTCCTGGTTAGATAGTGTCATCTAATGTTCACCTGAGAAGACTGTCGGTGATTTCTTCTGAGTTCCACATTTTGACTGAGAAAAATTGGATCAGCCTTTACAATGTCAGCCTTTACAATGAGTTGTACCTTGTCAGATTTGAATAGATAGGACAGCCCAAGCTCTGATCTTCTGAGAGCCCATAGTCATTGCAAAAGTCAAGGGAAAACCTGTGACCTTCCTGGTAAACACTGGAACTCTCTATTAAGAAGTTACCATCACTGAGGCAACTGGGATTCTTGCCTCTCCCTCTTCCCTTTCTGCCAGGCACTAACTTACAGCCTGGAGGGCATCTCCTCCACACCATGCCAGTCAGCCTCACTCTTGTTTACCTTCACATATTCAACTTCAGTTGTTCCCTGAGAAAAAAGTGATGCTTGCATCAGCCTGAGACAGATCTGAAAACTCTCTTCCCAGAAGTATAGACTAAAGATTCACCTCTAGGTTACATTCACCTCTAGGCCTGGTCATCAACCATGCTGCCTCCTTATGACTCTCACTGCTATCAGATGTCATGGAAAGGAGGAACTGGCATCCAGCCACACATCAGCCTAATAGACTGTTAATCACGTTTGGCAAGATCTCCATGCTGTCAACAACACAGAAAACAGCCTCCCTCTGCTAGTGAGTTGCTCCCATAATCCTCTTCAACTGGGAAAATACTGAGATAAAAGGCCAGCTCATTTGGAATGGGTTGCTTAAAAATGTTCCCAGCTTGGTGCCACAGTTGTGTCACACGTGACAAGAAAGCCATCCTAGTTGTCAAAAGAAATCTGTAAGACCATCTAAGAGGCTCAGATTCAGCTTTATCCTGTTCTACCTGAGGACGCTGAGTCTGGCCTGCTTTCCTATTATCAGTAACTCTTTATGACTCAGTTTAATGCTGAAGAATGCCACCATATTTTCAAGGGGCCCAAGTCTGGTTACGGTCAAAAGTCCCTGCCGTTGTGGTTGTTCCCGACATTTGGGTGAAAATAGTCCTCCCCTAGTGAATTAAAGCTGGGACTGTAAAGTGACAAAGGGCCATGAAGTCTTAGGTCAGTACACACTGCTCTCCTAGTAGATCTCAAAAAGGGAAGCAAGAAACCAATAAACATGTGTAAAGTTACCGACATTACCTAGTGGAGCCCTCACTGGAAAGAAATTCTGCCAAAGAAGATCCTGTAAGATGAATGGGCCTTTTATCAAACATGAATTCCTGTACATGCTTGAGTGCCTTATACCTCTTCTGGGTTGTGATCGCCTTCCTCACACTCTGGTCCACTGTCCTGGACTTGATATCGACTCTGACTTGTCTCCAGTAGGAAATATAGTACTGTATCCGCCTCTGGTACTCATAACCTTGAAGTTTTGAGAGACTTGTTTCCAGAAGTATGGACAAAGGATGTACCCCTGGGGCTTGCTATCAATTATGTCCCTTTGGTGATTGTGCTCTGTCATAAGGCAACTCCCACTTGCATCAAACAACACACCTCTCCTGCCTGCAAAGCCAGTTTAAGATCTCTGAGTTGCCAGTGCTGCCACAATTGTCCCCCATTATGTTGCCTGGGTCTTTTTCTACCCATAGCCTGTTGTACACCTCCCTGGACCTAGGAATGCCTTCTTCTGCCTTTAATTGGCTTCTGTCAGCCAGCCTCTCTTTGCAACAGCCCTGGACTCAACCTCCAGAGATTCAAAAACTTGTTCCCTCTTTAAACAGACGCTTCCAAGCTGCCTGCTAAAAGGACACAAAAGCTCTGCTACAATATCTGGGAGTAACTGGTTACAAGAAAGAAACTTTGCAGCATTCTTAGAGCTATTGGCTTCTATAAAATATGGATCATTGAGTTCACAAAAACAATAATGCTTGCTCAGCCAACTGCTGGGAGCACCCACTGGCCTAACTGTGCAAATATTTGGATTCATTTGCTAAAGGCTGTCTCACCTTAGATCAAAACTTAACCATGCAATTGCCTCAGGCTACACTGGGATGAGTTGTCCTAAAAGATCAACCCCTTTTCACACACTTGTTTACAGATGGAAGTAGGTCTATTAGGAATGAAGTCTGACTGACTAGAAATGCTGTGGTCACCGCAGACAAAACTGTTTTGTCTAAAATGCTACTGTACTGATGCTCTGCACAGCAAACCACTGTTTGGAAATCTGCCACCAACAATGCAAATGAATCTGGTTCACAGGCCCTAGCTTCCTCTGCGGATCTAAATGAACTCAATCCCAACCACCAGACCTTCCCCCACCATATGTCCTGCAAACTCAAGCTGCTACGCTGGTATCCATACCTGTGCAGGCAGCTCGGGCTTCAGCGTCTGTGTCACCAGTCCCAACTTCCCACTTCCTACTCTTACTGAAAGCACAATAAAAGTTTGTAGGCATCCCTAAATATGGCTACCCTTGATCACTGGCAGCAACAGCAGGCCTGCATTTGTAGCAGAGGTAATTCAAAATTTAGACTAAATAAAAACTACACGCAGCTTGCAAACAGTTAAAAGGCCAGCTACATCTGTAGACATTCCTGCACATACATGTAACCCAGACACATACTAACTACCTCTACCAGATTCAGAAATTTAGCCTGAAACATTTGCTGAAACATTTACCTGGACAACTCCTCTCAGCTGACTTTGAAGAGAAAATGCACGCTGACCAGTCCACACATGGTTGAACCCTGAAGACATCATTCACAGGATTGATTCAACCGATTCCCCTTAATTTTTGTGTCTTTTCAGGCTGCGTACCGTAGGTCTTGCTTTCCTGCCCCCTGCTAGCTAACTTAGATTCTGCTTATGCCAGTCCTTGCTTCTCCATGCCCTACTGGCTCTGTTTTTTGCCTTATATTCTATGGACAGTTGCCCCAAGAGACTAGAACAATCAATCAAGCACTTGATCAAGATTTGATGAATGTCCAGTGCACCTTGGATACTCTCCTGTATCAAATTAACTCCCTCACTGCCTTGCAGGAGTAATGTTACAGAGAGATGGGCCTAAATTCTAGTTGAGTCTTGTCTCGGAAGATCACATGCATCATGCCCAGCAGATATTTGCCAGGGAAACTAAAAGAGGGGGGCAATGGAACAGAAAGTGCTCCCCGGCCATTCCACTTCAGTTTCAGCTGCCCAGGTAGTAGTTCCTATCCCAGGTCCACTTGTTTCTGGTCTCTTAGAAATGGCTGCTCACTGTGATGCATAGCTGGTGACTATTATCCACATTGTATAATCCCCAATTGATAAGCCATTGTGCCTCTGTACTTCCTGCTTGCTTATCCAGTATAAGCCTTCGACCACCAGAGAGTGGGGCCTGATATTCTGGGAATGATCCCAGTCAGTGCCTGGTGATGTAAATATATCTGCCTTCAAATCCTGGGTATTCTTTCAGTGTTTCTGCTTGCCTTTGCAATAGAATTATCTTAATAAATCCAGTATTATAAATGCTCTAATGTAAATGCAAATGTTTAAAAAAGTTAAAAGACATACAAAAGTATATTATAATTATGTTATATTTCATTTGAATGTCTTCAAATGTGGCCCTAAAATAATTTGGAAAACAATAATGCACATATGTACTGCAAACAAATTATGCTACATTTTTTCTATTTTTTCTAAAATACTCTCCAAACCTGAACATTGCATAAATCCACATGTGTGCCCAATCTGCTCATTACCAGACTGATTACTTTCACTGCCAAGTTCTTATTTCTATCACTGCATTTCAATTTGGACAGGAGTAAAAAATGTCAATGAGACAAAAACTGCTGATGACAGCTCAGTCACCTTATTTTCCACTCCCTGGCAGCATCTCACCCAGCTGTGGGACACCGTGAAACCACACTTCCAGCATGGTCAGCAGACAGTAATGGTCTGGAAGGTTCCACTCTAGCTCCACTAAAAAAATATTTTTCTTAGAGATAATTTGTTTCATAAATATAATAATAACAAAGTTAGATATAAGGTTAATTAATTTAAAGAATCACATCATCTCTTTGCAGTTGAGATCAAGAGATTATTGAGTTTTGGGTATTATCTTGAATAAAAATTATTTGCATTATTTTTCATAATATTTAATATTGTACTTATTTTTAAAAATAATTTGATAAAAACAATAACCATCATACTTTCAAAGAGAAATGTTTCTGTCTTCCTTTTCACAATCTATTCTTCTATTTCAATTTTTTTCCTCCTTTCTCATTTGCACTTTAAAATATGAATTTAAACTTGTATTTTTTTAACTGAAGTTTTACTTCAGGATGTTTTCACAGAGTTCCCTATAATCATTTAAGTTGCTTGAATATATGAATAATTCCGCTCTTTATTAGTTAGAACATAGTTTTTATCTCAATTGCGTCTGTCAGTTTTATTATTCATCTCTGTTAAAAAAAATACTTCCTTTAAAAAGTTCTTTCCATGACAACGTTCTTGAAAAAGACTGGAAGGACAGCTCTTCCAGTAAAACAGATACCATGTATTTGCTTGCTTTATTATATATTTCTTGGCAGAACTAAACATTTAATTCTACTACATTCAAGTAGATGATATTCATATTTGTACATTTTTAATGCAGCAATATCTCTTAAAGAACTTAGAACTATCATTGTTGTTAAGCTCTCAAAATTAAATTCAAAGTTAATTCAATTTTACATGCTTCTGAAAAGTAATTTATTAATTCGACTTAGAAATCTGCAAAAAATTTCCCTTGAAATTTAAAATCCTAAGTAGGAAATGTTATACACTGATTCTTATTTCATAATGCTTTCACAAAACACTGTAAAACTTAATCATTTTTCTGATAAAATCCAGAAAACATTTAGTTTTCCTAATTGTACCATTAACTGTTTCTACTTTTCCTTTGTGAAAGTCTGTTATTTTCGTATTCTAGTTTGGTGTTCTTTCCTGCATGCCCAAGAGAGATTCTCATATTTTTTTCATTTCTTTATTGTTTTTACCTTTTACTTCATACTTTACTGAAGCAATTTTTGTGGAAATGTAGAAATTTTGGAACTAGAGTTTTTGAATAGTTATACAGTTGACCAGAAAATTACATGGCTTACATTATTAACAAACACCTGTAGTTGTACCAGAAAAATTAGTGTGTTTCTTATGGCAGAGGAATTGCTCTGGCCAAAAATAGTTCTGTTTTCCAAATTTTTAGTAGGAGAGTGTGCACTATAAGGTCACTTATGGTAACAGATGCTAAGCAAGGCCTTCTCTACCAGGAGCTAAAAATTAAATATTAAAAAGCAGAATCATAATTTTACTGATAAAAATAATAAAATCATTTTATGTTTTTTCCTGTTACTCAAACTTTTTACTATGTAATTTATTTTTTGTAAAATAGTAAGAACAAATTAGCTTTTATTAAACAATATGCATCCAAAGTATGTTCTTTCTTAAAAGCACTTACTAACCACCAAAATTTCCTCTTTTATGTCCATCACCCAGATCCACTTTCACAGTATCATCAGGAAAACCAAAAGATTAATGTGAGTAAAATTAAATGTTGATTTAAATTTAAATGAAAGTAATGAGCACATCTACAAGAGAAAAGCAAATTCAACTACAAAAAGTGTTGACAAATAAACCAATTAAACATTGCATAATTGGCAGTAACAAATTTGTAAAGGGACAGGTTTTTTGACTAACTTCAAAATATCATTCTCACTATTATCTCGATCATTATTTTCAAAGCACTGATTTAGTGTCCTTCTGAATTCTTAAGAGTTAATATGTATATATAAAAGTGTAGAAATATATTCAGACAAATACTTGCTTAATGATATTTTCATGTTAATGTATTTTCTATTTTTTTTTTTTTTTTGTACCAGGGATTGAACTCACAGCCTTGCTCTTGCCAGGCAGGCACTTATGGCACTGAGCTAAATCCCTGACCCATGCATTTTCTTCTTGAATAATTAACAATACCATTTTCATTTTCATGGCCTTTACTTTAAGAAAAATTCCAATTTCCCATAGATCTCAGTCTTCATTCCTTTTCTTTTATGTTGTATGTTTTTGTATAGGTCTTAGTATTTTTATTTATTTCACTAATCAGTTATTTAATTTGATTTATGTCACTGTTATTTGTAAGTCAGAACAATCTACTCTCAAAACCCATATAAGATTATTTGACTGGGTTGCAACTTATCCCACATAAATAGCTTTGATAACCAGTGTTGCCACTGGTTTTCATGGCTGGAAAGCCATCCAAAGGTCAACTTCTTTTGGGTGAGGAAAAGTATCTATAGACTGTTGTGAGTGGAAGAATGCATACAAACAAAGTTCAATTGTTCAGTAAAGCTTAGGATTCAATAACAGCTCACACAAGAATGAAACATTCAAAACTTCTCTTTTCTAGATATATATTCTGGTGAGAAATGGAGAGTAGTGTTCTGAGAAAGAAAAGACATATACAGGAGGAAACATAGATAAAAGACAGATATAGGCGGAAACATAGGAAAAGACGGATATAGGAGGAAACATTTTGTCTTTCTGACACATCTTCATTGGAAATAAGCACTGAGTTACAGGGCAGTAATATAAACAAAATCACAGCCTGAGCAGTTCTAGTTATAAAATTTATAGGTTATTGAATGCAAAGAGTTACATCACATTTTACATAAAATGAATGTAAATATATGTAACTATGTCTATATAAGTCTTTATTTCCGTTCATTTGTGTACACATGCATTGAATGTTTGTAATTATATATATGCTCATATATATGTATATATGCATATATGTATACACATGTCAAGGTAAAAAGATTTTGCATGCCAGCAAGTATAAGCATTAAATTCCTTCACTGTATATGCTTTGCACTGGTTGTCTCTATTCAGTTAATGCTGTTTAGTTTTTTAAATTAAATTTAGTTGCATTCCAACAGTTCACATATCTGTCTCCTTGCTATTCTTGGAGTATGATCCTGATAAAGGAAGCATGATACAGTTCTGAACAGGGCCAGCTAACTCTCCTTTTAACTTGGCTCTCTAGTGAGCTACAGTTAAGGTTCTTTCCGTAGCAGAGAAACACAAATAGATTCTCAGAAAAATGTTTTAGATTCCTCCTTTAAACAAACACAGGTAATGTTTATACAGATAAAAAGTAATGAAGACAATCTTTTTTTTTTTTCTGTCTTTTTGAGACAGGGTCTCCCTATGCAGTTCAGGCTGGCCTTGAGCTCACTTTATAGGCCTGGCTGGTCTCAAACTTGGCAACAATCCTCCCGTTTTAGTCTCCTGAGTGCTGGGATTACAGGAGTGCATCACCTTGTCTGGCTAAGAAAGTCTTTAAGATGTGGAAGTATGGTGCTCCTTTCAGTGGCACGTACACTAATACGAAGAAATATAAATATATAGGATGCAAACATCAAAATTATGACATAAGCCTTGATTCCTGTGTATTTTTATATTTTCTTATTTTGCTCCAAAAGTTATGATGAGATGTATAATTTTTCTTACCTGGAATTCCCAAGTGATAACCAGTAGTAAAGTTTGCTTTAAATCCCCTTCCAGTCACTGATTCATCAGTGATAAAAAGTACAGTCATTCTGTTAGTGGTAGAGAACACATCCTTCATCGGACCAGGTCCTGTGTACACAGCTGTTTCAGAGGAAAGCGAGATAATCAGTGATTTCTTTGAAACCAGGACATATCCTTTATTTCCATCTGTCTTTTAGATGAAATACTACATGCTGTGTGGCTCATTCGTGAAGGTGCTACATGTCACCAATATATAGATCCTTTTATATCTTTCAACACTGCTTCTGAGAAGCTGACTTGTGTCTGAAGTTTTTAAATATTACTTGAAGTTCTGTAGTTCTATAGCTCAGTTATAAATTTCTCATAATATTATCTGGCTTAACACATATTTGCCACCTTAGAGCAATGACGGTTATAAAGCAACAAAGGTTATAGCTCCCTTTAGCAAATTTCTGTCCAAAATAAATTCATAGTTTTTATAAGTTGAGTCATAAATACAAATCTGAAGAATGAATTGGAGACAGATAATATAAACCCAAATGGTGCTTTTCAAACTATTTCCTGATAATCCTTTGACTTTGGAGATTTCATAAACGTGCTTTACTCAGCAATGCTTCAGATCATTAAAAAATACATTCATCTTCATAACAGTTTCGTATTTTAGAAACCCTAAAACAATTCAGTCTCAAAAGAAGCTTTTATCTATGAATTTAAGAACTGAAACTGTGGTGCTTCTGCACTTGTTACTTGCTTTTCAGTGATTTATGTAAACATTGAGAGGTGAAATGACACATTTTCATTTTGCTTAGAAGTACACTGGAGTTTTTATTAAAAAGATGATTTAAACTGAAAATGGAAAAACTTGTGTTTATAAATGTATACATGAAAATCAAATTTGAAGTTTCTCAGTTTTTCTAGTACCCTATGACTACTGAGACTCGTTACTGTATTTATTCTGTGTATGTCTGTCAAAATCCTCTTCAAAACAGAATACACCTAGGATTTTGGTGGGTTTTGCTGGAGAATTCTGCCTGGGGGCAGATGAATTATGTGACCAGGGAATCTTCTTTACTTCTGTGCTTCTTAATGTGTAAGAGAAAGATTTCCAGGGCATCTTCATCTATTTTTTTCAGTGTTCGTGTGATTGTATCCTGATTGCAAGGACATTTATCCAGAGTTTACAGTAATAGAAGTCCTCAGCTTTTGGACTGCAAGTTTTAAGAAACTAGCTGCTAAGAACTAATGACTTAAAGATGTTAAACCTGGCTTGTTGAGAATGCTAAAGATAAAAAACTATTATATTAACAATGCAATTGTGCCCCATATGGAAAGTTACACATAAAAATCGAAATGCTGTCCTACTGTATTTTTACTTTGTCAGTTGTGAATATGATTGTTTGTTGAGATATACTCTGTCCATCAGTCCAAAGTTTCAAGCAATGGTCATAGTATTCACATTGTGGACTTACTTAAGAACAAGGAATCATCTTCTCCTCCATCTCTGATTTCAACTACATCTTCAATATTTTCCAAGTCAAAGTCTTCAAAATGAAGTTGTATATTTTTTCCCTTTTGTGCATTTAAAATCCAAACACCTTTGAGTAATAAAATACAAAACTTAGTTTTAAAAATTAAACTGTATAATTTTCCCTTTTGTGCATTTAAATCCCAAACATCTTAAAATAAAAGCAACAGTTAAATTATAATACACTTCTTTTGGTTTTTCTTAAAACTTCCAGTAACTACTTCAACAATATGCAATATATTAACCATTGTTATTCTTCTCTTATGTTGTGTTGAAATTCCATATCATTGTTTTTCTTTTTGATTTTAAAATTTTAAAAAGTTCTACTATTATTCGAATTGCAAATCATTTTTAAAGATTTTATTTTCATTTCATGAAAATCAATAACCTAAGATTTTTATTTTATTCTGCATTTTCTTTTGTTTTTCTTATTAGAAACTATATTAGTGGTTTGTTTAACTGTGTTTATAGTAAAATGTCTATTAAATTTGAAATAATTTTTCATAAATGAATTATTTATATAACTGAAATACTTTAAAGATTATAGTCAAGTACTTCTAAATACAAAATTTACAGATATCAAAATATATTCATCTCCTATTTCAATTCACTTAATTTTCTATAATTAAATTTATTAAAAAATTAGATAACTAAAATGTAATACATAGTCAAGTAAATTTTAATACATATGCAGAATTTTGGGCATTTATTTATACATGTTACATGCTGGTAATTCATTTGGAAAAACTTGTCAACATTAGTAAACATTATTTTTATTGATTTCTTGAACGATTCAGCCTTTGCATTCTGTTTTAGGTGATTTCCTCCTTCCTTATGAGTGTTCTCATTTGCTCTTAAGGGATGAGATTTCATCTTTAGAATAAGGACTTCTAACCCTTTGTTTTCTACTGCTTTTGCGATGTAGATGAATTTACTCAGGTATTTATAGCACATGGATGTACGTATTTTAAATCCAACAAGTTCTACAGGGAAAATGAAAATAATCTTTTTGTATGTTCTTTCCTGTTCTTCTTATTTCAGTGAATGACACCACCAACCTAGCCCTCACCATTGTTAACGCCACTATTTTCCTGTAAACTGACATCTTCCTGATGCTTTTGCAATCAAATTCAAGCTTCATAACATGGCACAAAATTCTTTTGCACTTTTAATGTCACATGTTACTATCATTAAACTTTCTTTAGAGAGCTAAGTGATGGTTTCTTGTGTTTGTATGTTAAGAATACATATGTGTACCTTCTGCGTAGCATGCTGCTTTTATCTTTGGTTTAACCTTATCTTGAACATTTTATAATGTCTATTTATCTAAATCCTCAGAGACAATTACTAGATTTTTTTCTTTTTATTGATTTTAATGTCTAACAAAGTACTTAGTAAGTTTTGGGTGACTAAATAAATTTAATCCATTTCTCCAAATTATTTCATATTGTATTCTTTTTGGAGTTTTAAGATCATTACTTTATTCAATACATAAAGTGGAAATTTATCTTCAGTTTGAAGTAGAAATTATCATCTATGTTTACTAATACAAGTCTAATTAGATTAATAGCTATTTATTTATTTTGGTCAGATATAGCTTGTAAAAGTGACTATTTGACTTTAAAATTGATGTTTGCATCTTCATATCTGCAGGAAGGAAGTTTGACATTTTCTAACACATTTTTCATTGTCACTGGGGTAATGCTTTCACTGATGGAAGTTTCCATTTAGACTTACTGTCCTAAGTAGGCATGGGTGAGGGAGGAGCATGTCTGTTTTCCCTCCTGGACCTAAACAAGCAGAAATTTTGCAGGATAAACTGGGACTCTGCATTTTTATTTCAATGCCTATGGAGCTCTCATGAGCTTCTCTTGGTAGCTACCTAGGTAGTCTGGGTAGACTTTGAGGCAGTTTGTATGCAGTTTTTGCCAACTGTTCTTCCTACAGTTGGGTGTTTAGTGGTCATTCTTATTATTTGCTCTTTATACAAGGTGTCTCACCACATTACCTCGTTGTGTGCTTAATTTACTCTACTATGTATTTGCTTAAAGTGTGGATGTCATAATTGGCTTTTTACACTTTTTACACTTTTTATACTTACAATTGACCTTGTTCTACCAAATTATAAACTTTTCATCTCCACTATGGCTATTGCCTGCATAAACAAAGCAAGTAAGACTAAGAGAGAAGGAGCTGGTATAAGACTCATTCTCCCACTTAATGATGTTATCCAGCCTTTCCTTTGATATCATAATAACAACTACTGCTTTAAAAAGTTATTGTGAGAATTGACTGAAAAAAGTGAATAGTAAGCATTTGCAAGCTACCTGGCATGAAATAAATAATTAAAATTTAGTAATTGCTATTTTAACTCTTGATATCCTATTAAGCAATATCAGAGGCAATAAATGCTGGGTGTGTCCAAGTCTGACAAATTAACTTTGCTGTGTTAAGGGAGGATCCAAGCTCCTTATAGGTGTCCCATGAAAGAAATGACTCTTACAGAAAGCCTGATTAGGGTAGCTGTTTGGAAAGCCCGGAGAACTGAATGTTGTATTTGGCTCCCATAGCTCGAAAGGTCCTCCACAGTCCGCTGAAAAGGAAAAACATAACAAAAAAGCCTTAGAGACACAATATTTATTTCAAACACAATATTAGGAATTAATAATTACATTTCTTACAATACTAATTTTGACACATAAATTTTAGGCTTTCTGGAAATGACAAATTTGTAATTTAAATGAGGGCAAAAATATAAATACATAGGCCTCTTTGTATTCCTATTGTTTTTGTGAGTCTCCAAGAGAACATTATAATGTACACCATTTCCAAAAATTATTTGAGTAAAGAAAACCTTTTTGCCACACCTCTTTAATAAGCAGGCTTCCTGAAATAAGTTATAGAATCCCTACAATAGAAAAACAAGAATATTTGTAATAGAAGAAATCCTTTACCTGCCACTCTCTTAGGAGAAAGGCTATTAAAGCACAAATTCTACATTTCTTGCTTTTGTATAAATGTGAAGAAAAAAATTTTCAGTACTGCATATGGAGGAATTTCACAACTGGGAAAGGGAGATTCATGCAATTCTCCTGAATGGATCTGGTATAACGTTTTTGGGAGTCAAGTTGGGACTCTTGGAGCTTAATCCAAATTTATTAAAGAAAATGGAAACATAGATATTCCAGTTCAGTATGTAACACTTTAGCCAGATTAACTTTACGATATTCTTAGTATGTTTTATTTTGTATTCTTATTTAGTAGAAACAAATTCTAAGTAATGTAAAAATTGAACTACTAAGTCCTAGTTCTAATTCTTATTTTTATCATTGTATTTAGAAACAATATCTAAAGTATAAAAGTAAACTAATTTGAAATATTTTTGGAAGGCAAATGGTATGGAAATTATTTACCCTCACTAAACTAGAAGCCAGATTATGTAACTGTCTCATACATGGCGGTGTCTTCCATCATACATTTCTTTGATCTTGTTTACATATCATCTGTGTTATTTATTTAGATCCTTCATGTGCATCTTCTAAATTTCCATGTAACAAGGCACTTATATTTGGATTTCATGATGTATATATGATAGGAAAAAGACCGCCCATTACGATACTCCAATAGAAGCTCTGCTATCCAATGGTCCTGTTCTATAAAATTATAAGGCATAGTCTAATCTTATGTGCTTTTCTGAGTCAGGTTTATCCAGATATGGGAAAAATTATAAAATTAGTAACAACTGTCACAAAATATTATTGGCTCCTGAAATTCTATGCATATTTTCACATATAAGAAGAGAACGTAGTGTATAAAAGGAAGATGCATTAGAGTTATTGGATTAAAATTGTGTTCTAAGCTCGTTGTCCATTTAAGACTTTTTTCCCCAAATGTAAAATAGTTCTATATTGTGGAATTTTTGAGTTTTAAACAGAAGTAAGTTTTGAAAAGTTCCTACCCATTTACTAGAAACACCAGTTTTTAGAACATCCTGTGGATTAAGTAATTGCTGTATTTCTGCTTAAAATAGACAATCTGGAATTTGAAGTCATTCAGTTACTTCTTTATGCCACACACATTCACCTAGTGTCACAGGTCAATACCTCATCCAGTTAATTTCAAGCTCATTCCACTGTACCCTATTATCTCCCATTGAGCTTATTAAACTCTGACCAATTTCCACCAGCTGGTCCAAGCCATGGAAGTGTAAAATTTCAATAAGTGGAATTTGATAGTTAGATGACAAAAAGAGAGTAGAAGAGCACTGAAAAGGAAGGTCCATGAAGGATAGATCTAAAAAGAAGAAAGTAATGTATTTGGAATGCTGATGAAGAGGTTTAAATCAAAAGACGAATAGTAATGAGAATGGATACAGGGTAGGTTCTCCACTTGACACAAATGATCCTCTAATTATTTGATTTCTAAAGGATCTGTTAAAATTCTATATTACCTACATGCACATAATTTGATTTTAATAAGTCTCAACTTACATGTATAAATCAGTCCTCAATGAGACCAATGCAAGAGGTGAATTGTAACTATAGGAAAAAGATGAGACTTCAGATTGAAGACTGGGGAAAGACAACTTGACCAGTGTGGTCATTGTGAACTTGTGTGTGTGTGTGTGTGTGTGTGTGTGTGTGTGTGTGTGTGTGAGAGAGAGAGAGAGAGAGAGAGAGAGAGAGAGAGAGAGAGAGCGCATTATTGCTATTTCTAGTTAAGGAAAAGGAATATTTCAAAGTTTTATACAACTAACATAGCAAAGAGTTGACATTTTGAGAATGCATTGAATTTTCATATAACTGAATACTAACAGGGGATTACATTATAAGTAAAAACGAGTAGGTTGAATTTTAATGAACTCACAACCAGAGCATAAAGATTGTCAAATGGAATTGTTAAGCCTGTCTAGACAAGCAGTTTACTTAGCTTTTTTCCTTTAAACAGAAATCTTGGGAAATTCATTCCTTTAAAATACAAAGATGTATTTGAATTACAGTTTCGTATCAAATGGCTGACCTCTAAGATATCTTTGATTTTTGCTTGGTTAAGAAATTTCAGTTACACTCTGCATATAAATGACCGTAAAGAATTAACAAAAGTATTTTAAGCCATTTTAAATGTCATGACAGAATTGCTTTTAAGGCTGGTGTGACTACGATGGAGATACAGCATGTGCTTCTTAGTAAAGGAGTCAAAGATTCAAGAAATGTAATTTCAGATATCAGAGTCATGCTGTATCATTAGCTCACTCAAGGAATGAGGTAAAGTAGCCTATCTAGAGTAGAAAATTCCATTAATGTATAATGTTAAACTCTTTCATTTTTCTTTTTTGGAACTATTTTCAAAAACATTTGTACATTGACTAATTTCTTACTATGCCACTAGGGATTTTTACTGCACATAAAATATAAATAGCACGCTGTATTTGCAAAGTAGTTGTCAAGGATAGATAATATCCTTGAGGCATGACATTTTTAATTCATGCTTATGCTTCTGATTTCCATGATGTATGTGACAATGTGGAGACATTTACTGTGGGGTGGAAAGGAGTAGAACCTACCTTCAACTGAGAGTAGAACATTTGAATTAAAGATATTTAGGGTTCAACAATAAATAAGAATACAATTGCATACAAAACAGGTATTTCATTGATAATCTTATTTGTGGGAAATAATAGATGTAGCTTGAGAAAGGATATCTCAAACTGATTATTTTAAGAGTAGTTTTTTTAAAAAAATTATTTTTGTTAGTATCTTAATAGGTTATAAATCATTTTTACTAATATAATTAGAATTTTAAAAGTTAAGGTTGCATGAATATTTGGTTTCAGTTTATCAAAATTTGTATTTTAATTGACAAGTTGTGACAACTCATGGTAAAATCAATAAATACATTTTAAATGAAATATTTATATCAATTGGATGGCAAACAAGTTTAAATTTCCTTTCCTAGTTGGTTTGTTTGATCTTAGTAGAAAAGTAACCAATGACAGTAAAATGTAGGCTACTTGTTTTAAAAGTAAAATAGCTAAAGCAAAATAGACCAGTTAAAGACATTCATAGTGCAGTCTTTGAGTGAAATTAATATGGGATTTTGTAAGAGTTCATCTCCTAAGTGAAACAAATAGCAAATAATGATATGCTGAATATGAGCATCAGTTACCAGGGCAGAGCTAGGTAGTGATTCATTTCTCCATGGAGAACTCAAGTTAAATTATTTAGCTTTAACTTGGGGCCCTGAAATACAAATTTCTTTTTGTGTACATCTATTATATTTGTGTGTATCCTGTAATGACTCAGCAGAATATCTTGGAAACTGGTATCATGTTTATATAACAGAATGCTTACTTTCTTAAAATGTTCTTAGCATAATGTCCACATTTAAATTAATTGATGACAATGCCACAGATGCAATTGGGGGGAGGAAAGAGGTTGGAGCAGCAGCACGTGGGAAAGTCAAAAAGTGGAAGAAACTTTGCCATCAGGACAACTGGACTTACATTTCCCCATACTAGGTACAATCTGCATTCCTAATGACAGGGAGGAAACTGAACTTTATTATTCATTCACTGGTCTGGGACTATTTTCTTATTTAAATGCACCATAAAGAGTGAAAGAAAAGCTATTAGTCGGTCGACCATGGTTTCTTTTTATTTTTGCTTAAACAAGTCAGTGATCTGGAACTAGAAAAGCTTTTTTCAAATAAGAATTCCACTGAACCAATTACAAATGGCATTAGAATAAAACTGTTCAGAATGCATGTGATGGTAATTAACATTTTCTGCTGGGTTCAATATTGCCTTGAAGTAAACCATTTGAAAAGTGGAACAAACATATTCTGGGCAAATTCTAAGTTTGTATTTTCAAATCAGATGGGTCATTTTATCATTATAATTTTCCTAATGTTAAAATATGCAAAGATACCGAGCTTTCATGACACTGGGGTGTTATCTTTTATTCTCTCTTCATATCTCCAGATACGAAGATGCATAGGCCATATATAAATATTTAACATGTGAAACCATGCTTAAAATTGTATTTGAATGTATGATATGTAAATAAGTTATCTCAAATATTATGTTTTATGAAATGAGGTTTTGCTGTTTTAAATATTATACATTTGAAAATATGTTCTTTACCCGTAGAAAGTTTTCTTAACCGTTCAGTTGACAAAGAGAAGGAAAGATTGACAAAAAGGATTAAGAAGAAAACCTACTGTTTTAAATAATAGCAATATCAAACATTGCTAGTGCCTGTTCTTTTATTAGACTGATAGGGATTTTAAAGACTTTGAATGTGTAACTTGCACAAAAATATTCTCTATAATAAACATTAAATAAAGCACTTACATAGAATGGATTGAGAAAATTATTTACAAGTGCCACAAAGCTCAGATTACTGTATTCGTGTTGGTATTTTCTCTACATACTCCCTTATCGTGATTTACTGGTTTAGTTCTGGTGCCTAACTTTTGTTTGAAAGAAATATTTTTATGAATAAAAGAAGAATATAATAAAAAAATGAAAGATTGATTCCATGTCTAATAATATTCACCAATCATCTATTTATGCAGTATTTAGAGACAGTCAAGAACTAATGACAAAGGAAAATTAGATTAAAACTTAGATTTCAAGAAACTCACTTCTTGTTGTGATTTCTAGGCCAACATCATCACATTGAAATATATAGGACTTCTCTGCTTTGCTTGTGGTTTTATGTCATTTTGCTGTTACTTGAATACTTCCTCAGAACCTTCTCTTGTTCACATTTTATCCTTCATCCCTTTTCTCATATACTTGGTAAACACACTCAAAAATTGTTTTAAATTTTTATTCATATATTGTAGTAATTTTTCATGTATCAAATTTATTGATATGCCTTAAATTTCTTCTGCAGTGTGTTTCATTGTATGTGTTTATATACCTTAAGTGAATGTTAAAATATTGCAGAATTCATGTATAGCCTATATAAATATCTAAATATACAAGCTATAAATGGAAACTAGCAGTAAGCATGTGTGAGACTAGGATGGCAATATAATTGTATCCCCAACATAATTATAGCTCATTTGTTACATATTTTCAATCACCAGTCATTTGCCTTTAGCTTTTCATCTATAATCTGCCTTTTTCTTTTAACTTGCAACAGGTAAACAAAAAACCCCATAATTTTGGAAGTGTTAACAGTTCAAGGAAGTTAGAGAAAAATGAAACATGGAGTGATTATGTTTCCTGACTTAGATTCATGATAAAAGAAAACATCCAGGAAGCTCAATCCAAGTAAAGATGTAGACTCACACTAACTTCTAACCCCTAGAGTCCAAAGTCGGAGGAAGTCTTTGCAGGAAAATAACAATCCAGTGAGAACGTTACAATACAAAGACTGAGTATTTAATACAATTTATCATTATCTTGATTTTTTTCTATAAATTTCATCACTTGAAAGTATTGTGGAGGGATTGTATACTTTGATAAAGGCAAAATGAGTGACAATGAGTTTTCTCTGAGCTGTCATGCTCGAATTCTGTTTAAAACACGAGGAAATATAGGTTTCTTTTTTATTCTTTTCAGTTAAAAGATCCTACAGGGCAAAGAATCTTGGTCAACACTCAGCTGCAACACATGAATAATTTGATGGGGGAAAATAGTACAAAGATTTTCAAATACACCATTTCCAGACAAAAATCTTCTGTTCACTTTTTCTATATATTCAAAGTACAGATGCAATCATTGTTATAAAATTATTCTAAAAATAAACTTGGTGAGTGTCATGCTTAAGTAGATTCCTCTAGAAATCTTAAAATCCCTCCTTAAAAAATTATGAGAACTTGATGGCACCTTCTCCAACAAATATAGGACATTCCTCAGGGACAATACAACATTAATTTCTGTTTTAGTATAAACACAATGGAAATCAGAGCTTTCATTATTTTAAAAATGCAAAAGTTCTGGGTATGGTGGGCCACTCATGGAATCCCCGCAATAGGAGGCTGAGGCGTGAGGATGACCATGAGGTGGAGCCCTGTCTGGGATGCATAGCAAGCTCTGCCTCCAAAAATAAAAATTTAAAAAAAACCCCACAAATCTAAATATGAAAAAGTACTAATAGGATCATAAATACTACACATAACAAAACGAGTGACCTTTGTTCAGTTCGTATGTAACATGTACTATTTTGCAATGTACTATGTTCAGTTTGTATGTACATGTACTATTTTAGTTTTTGAGTTTCAGTGAAAATATATTAGGCCAAGACAATAAAATCAAGTCAAAGCAAAAGCTACCCACAAATAATGACTTAGGAAAACATACATTAGGTTTACTTACTAGGAAGCTCTGGTGGAGGAGTTGGAACCAAAGTTGGCGCTGGATAAAAACTCTCATTGCAAATTCCATGTGATAGGCTAATGTCATCCAATGCTATATCACTCAGCATTGGGTTTTTAAAAGCATTAAAAGCAACCTGAAATTCAAAGACATATATTAAGTGATTCTCTCTAGTCTCTTCTGACTTCTTGTGACTCAATAAACTTGGAGGAATAAATACTGTGATATCAAAATATGACAACCAAGTTATTACATAGTAACATATGAATGGGTTATGATTTTGAAATCCTTTTGATTTATGTGCACCCACCTGCTAAATTTTCACTTGTATCTTCCTTCTAAGTTAAGAAATGTTATAATTTCTGACTCTCTGTCTCTGTCTCTCTCTTGTTTCTGTCAGACCCCACTGTACTCTGCTCTGCATACACCTCATTTAGCAGCAGACATTCACCTTCTCCCAGGTCAATTAGACAGGAGAATAATAGGGTCATTCAGCTCCTGCTGCACTTGTCATAGTTCACCCACGATTCGGGATGGGACACTGCGTGGAGGGGCCACCCGGAGGCCTCAGAACCAGAATGGGGCAAAGGTAGCGGTTGAGGTTCTCAGGGGTGGAAAGTATTTATTTGCAATTTCTTTCATGTTTTTCTATATAAGAGAAGAAAAGAATGAACAGAATATCTATTATATGTACCTTATGAATAGTATACTAAACAAATGGCAAACATTATCTTCTCTAATTTTTGAGCACTATTGTATACTCACCCATTCACACTTTGTTCATTCATTTTACCTACTTCATGCCACATGGCATTCTAAATGAATATTATTTTCTTTCATGTTATGAGCACATCAAATTTCAAAGACTTCAGTGACTTGCTCAAGACTTCACAATAAAATAGCAAAGCTGAAATGCAGTAGTTTCTCTTATTATGACGGAAAATATTCTAATACTCAGAATAGATGCCTGAAATTTTAAACAGTACTAAACCCCATATAAACAATATTACTTCAAATACTGCAGACATGACTTATGATAAAGTTTTATCAAAAATTAGATATAGTGAGATAAATAAAATACCATAATAAAATAGAACTTTTATAATAATAGACTATAAGAAAAATTATTTAAACATGAATTATTTAGTTCCATAATTTTCCCTTTGATATTTTTGGACTCATTGACTGTAGGTAGTTGAAACATGAAAAGCAAACCGTAGATAAGAGTTGGGAAATTACTGTACTTGTAGAGCTTGATGCTGTCTCTCTTCCAGATGAACTGAAACCAAAGTTATATCATTTTAGAAAAAATGTTTAAACAACTGAACCAGATTTGGCCACTGAAATATTTATTTCCTCACTTCTAAATCTCTTTGTTGCTTACATATTTTATTTCTCCTTACTTAGTCTTGAATTATAAGAAAAAAAAATCAAAATTGAGGAAGAAAACTTTACAGTAAAAAAAGAGTTGAAACTGGAGGAAAAAAGAAAGGGAGGAAGGAAGGAAAAACAAGAGAAGGAAAGAAAGTGATAGGGTTAGAATGAAGATGAGGTCATTGAATTGCTAGATGCTCATAATGCAAATCATAGGAGAGAGCAGAAGTCTTGGTGATGACGGAGCGTGTCTAAATATGTGTCTTTCAAAAGTGATACTTTCTTTCTTAAAATTACCTAATTAGAGCATTGTTGATTTGGCCCAACTAATAGCCTGTATTTTAGATGCAAAAACCCTTAGGAAGAAAAGACATTAAACTGTTATCTGAAAAACCCGATCCACCTTAATGTGAAATAAATGATCAGAGACCTTGCAATGACACAGCTCATAGAATTTGTTTTTAAAGGAAATACATGGAGATGAAGCCACAGTGGGGCAGCGTAGATGGCGCCCAAAAGGCTTGGATATCCTAACTCGAAAGGTTGACTTCTGAAAAGTTAAAGGCTGACCTCAGTTGGGTTTGCAAAAAGGTGGAAATTTCAGGGTGGTAGGGAATGTAAGAAGACAAGGTTGGCCTGTGCTATGAAGATGCTGAAGAAAGTCAAAGTCTTCTCCAATGTTTCAGAGGGTTTTATGGATTATTATAAGCTGTACTTTTCAAAGAGTAAATTGTCTCCCATCAAGTAAGGGATTTTTAATGACGTAATTGAAGATAAGGTACTCAAAGAAAAAAACCTAAGATGTATTAGATAAGTAGATTCAGAGACTTGGTTATCTTCAGAAAATAAATCATCATTTTCACTGTTACCATTGCAAAATGTATTCACATTACTATAAATAAATACAAATATAAATCACAAAGTGTTTTGCTAACCTTAAATTCCACTGATTCATTTAATGTTACTTGTCCATAATTCCAACGTTGTCCATAATTTCCTTCTTTCTGGAAAACAGTCTTCTCCATGCTTTCACCACTGCTAATATTAATGCTTAATTTGTAGACATAGTCACCATACATATAATACCTAGTTTGTAAATAAGCAAAAATATTTGGATTGCTACCACATTAGCGTAAGTGGAGTTTAGATTCTTCAGGTCCTTTATTAACCTTTGAAATTTACTCTCCCTTTGGCTGTGTGAATTCCTGAGAAGGGGAGGAAAATCTACAGAATTTTGTTACTTCATCAATTAAAAAAGTAATAGCGCCTGCACTGAAACTCTGGCTAACATTTTAGTGAAATCTAAAATGAGGAGGGTGTCATCTCAGGATGACAATGTTACTCATTAAATAAAACAACATTTAACATGTGCTTCCCTAGAATCTAAGAAGTAACTAATCAGAGCATACCAGAAAGTAAGGCAGACTGGATTCAAAGAGGGACTTAAGGGTAAACTTAGAAGTCCCACTCTTTCGCTTCTTCCTCCAGGGCCAGTTGGAGTAGAAATATAAAATCCTGTAAAAATAATAAAAGAGCTTCCATTTACTTACATATTGGCATCTTCATTGTGTGATAAGCATTATTCATAAACAGAAAAGGACACTTTGGGGTCCAGGGACACAGCGCAGTGGCACAGCACCTGCCTGGCAAGTACGAGGTTCTGAGTTCAGTCCCAAAGAAAAGGATATTTTAGATTGAAAACACTAGAAAACACTGTGCGTCTGGGCACAGGGGAGGAACCCTGGGAGCACTGAACTACACCCAAGTTCTTTCCCTCTCTTTTTAATTTTTCTCTTTGGAGACAGAATCTCTTTAAATTACTCAGGCTGATCTTGAACTTGAGATTCTCTTGCCTCACCTTCCTGAATAACTGGAATTATAGGTGAGGACCACCACACCCAATGGAAATGTATTTTTATGGAACAGTATTTTTATATAACGGACAGGATACCGCTCTCAAATCCAGAAAGTAACAACTCTGCCACATGCAAAAAGATAGCTATTTAGAAAAGCCATAACTCTGAAATCTTCACTTTAAATGCAATTTGCTATATATTTTAATTAATTCACATCTTTGAGATACTCAGTGAATGAGAATATTTAGAAATGCTGATAGGCTAATTCATGATTTATAAAAGTATTTAAAGACGCAGCTGAAGGCAAGTTAAGAGTTTCAAAGATCCTCAGTTATATATTGCATTGACCATACTGCTTATCTCTGAATGAGAGGTTATTTGACTGTATAATGGTTTCATCTTCTACATTCATTTGAATGACAACTAATCAGATAACAGTGGAGCAGGAAGCATGCTAATTAATGTAAAAGCTTTAAAAATAGTATAAGTCACTGCATAAAGTACTTTCTGTCCTAGAACTCATTATTTCAATGAATGATTTGAGATTCAAAGTGTGCAAAGTAAGATATTTTAAGGATTTCTTTAGGGAAATTTTTTTATATTCTTATTTTGTAACTCATAACAGGAAACAGGAAACAGATGACAATAAGGCATAAAGTACATGAAATATTATATTATCCTAATTTGATTGCAATGCAATTTTTTAATAAACTGTTAAAATTTAGTGTTTGTTTGAAGTCTAGTATCTTCCACCTTGTGTATTCCAGCAGAAAAGTATAGGCTATATTGCTCATAAAATTCAAACACTCTTTAAAACATTCAGGTTCAGAGCCAGAAGTGAAAAAAAAAGAAAAGTAGAACTACTTATAGCCTATAGTACCAAAATTAGATCAGTAATGTGAACATTTTTCAAAATAAATATTTTATTAATATGAAATAATTGTCAAATATGTTAATAAAAGTAATATATTCACATTAGTTGGATTTAGATCTTAAAAAGTAAAAGGCAAATACGTATTAAAACTTTTGTATTACTAACACATTATTCATAGTTTAAATATGCTGTGATATTTAATGCATAATTACGTTAGCTGTTTAGCTAGTGCTCAGTTACATGACCTAATGAAAATAGAGCACATTGAACAAGGAAAGGTTCCAGAATTCATCCTCTAAATCCCCAATCACAAATCCATTTTGAGATGACCTTACTTTTACTTGCTTAAGAAATGGTTGAGAAGAAATAATTAAAATACTATTGAATGCCATCAGTAAGTACTGAAAAGTCTGACATGTTTAGAAATATGTCTAGTTAGCAGCAACTGTATTGCACACACATTGTGATCTTATTTATATTTGGCTGCTTTTGCAGTCAATTAATTATAATCTGAACAATTTGAGTCCATTATTCACTAAACAGTGACATATTTAAAATATTATAGTATAACCCAGATGTAACTTTATGTATACAAACAGCAAAATTAATCATGTACACTCTTAATATCTTATAGATTTTACATAAGCAAGTAAATAGATAAATAAGCACAGTATAGTACAGGTTATAGAGAATTACACATTATTGAATACAGCAAGATAATATATAATGTTACCATCTGTGTAATATAATCTTAATTCTTTAGTCAAATCTTAGAAGATGAAAGAAATCTTCTATAAAATTATGAATTTTAGATGTAAAGAACTGTAATTTACATAAAACATTAACCTAAGATTCCTAAGTTCTAAGGAAATCTGTTCTTACCTTTCATCTATGGCATTTTGTTTATATAGGTCACTCGATGGGTTAACATGCCAGATGCAACAGAATCATAATTTAATGCATTCTATTTCATTTTAACATAATTACATTTTTTATTCTGTTTTGGAAAATAAGCTTTCGTGCATATATTGTTTCTAATTGTGATCTTTGGGACTGGTGAATTTAAGATGTTTTTGTTAGCCCAACAAATGTGTACGGACCACTGTTAGTGATGTAAGAGATCAGGGCAGGGGCATATCTTCTCAAGCAAGTGGGCATAATCTGTCAAAGTCAGGTGACCCAGGACACATGTGCAGGCCACAGCTTGGAATAAATCCTGAATGCTGTAGGTGGGACCCAGCAGAAGGTGCCATCTTTAACTCCTTATTTATATACAGTATGAAACCAAGGAAGACTTGGGCAGCCTAATCTGATGCCAGGTCTAGTGAGTTTCTGACAGGACAATTGTCCTACATGGCTGGTTTACATGAGGGAACAAGAGAGGAAAGAACCCTGCCATTACCCTTCTGGCTCCCATGTACCTTTTCACCAGCTTGTTTTTTCTACATAGCTTCTTTTCCACCTTCAATAAATGTAAATCTTCACTTTATTTTCTGTGGCACAATTTCAGCTTGCATCCTCTTTTGATAAACTCTCACAATTGCTTTCACTCTGCATAGTATTTTTGGGAGTATCTCATTAGTTGGAAAAGAAATTGCAACAGTAGGGTTGATGGTTTAAACCAGATCATCATGTCCTGCTTATTTCCAAGTGTGTGTTTTTCCATTTTCTGAAACCCTTCTTTAGAATTCTTTATCACCTATACCAAGGGGTGATATTGCTTCTTCATGTACATTTTAATTGGCCTCTTATTACTTTTTCCTATTTCAATTTTTAATTTTATTATTATATGTTTGCAGTGAATAATCATTACATTCATCATGGGACGTTGGTCCCTGATTCAAGATCTTTTCCTCTCTTTTGTCCTATTAAACCATATACAATTTCACTCCGAGATTTGACCTCAATATCTTCTAATCATAGTTCACATAATTCACCTATGTATATGTAGTACATTGAAAAATTTAGATTATTTTGATACTTCTGCTTCAGTTAAGCAGGCCAAAAATAGTCCAGGTTCTTACATATGACAAGGAAAGAATTGCCAAGCATACATCTCATAGGATGCAAAAAGTCGCATAGGACTGAAGATTGCAGTCAGCAGGGATAGGTAGGAGGGCAAAGTGGGCAAGATAAAAGGAGACTTGGTAACTCAGCCTTCTGGTATTTTTAGGATTAGACACCACTGATCCAAGGTGCCTTTCACTGTCTCTCTGATGCCAGTTTGGTTTGTGGCTGAGTGGAAGAAGGGAAGTGGGTCGCAGGGCTCCCCTATGGTAGGATTATAGAAGCACGGATAGTCACTAGGGTTGTGTGGCATTTACAGAGAAAGGAAGGGAACGGAGTACCTCACTCAGCTCCTTTGTTTCGAACTGTACTAGTTCCAAACACCTAAAATTTTAGGCCTTCTCTCTATTTTCAGTCATCTTAGTTGTCTATTTTCCTGTTCATCTACTCCCTTTTCAATTATGCTTTGTTGAAATCATACTGAAGTAGAGTAGGAGAATGAAGGTATGTAAGAAGGAGAAAAAAAAATTATGATTTAAAAACTGTACTTTTAAGAAAACAGTAACTTTATGACCCGGTTACCCAAGGTTTTCTATATGTGTACTCCTGGGGAGTACCCCAGGCTCCTTTATCCTCCTTTATTTCCAGGCCTTTCACAGCCCAAATCCCTTAATCACACTATAAACCTATAAATTAGCTCAGTTGATAGAGTAAAAAACAGAAACCTGAGCTTAAAATAGAGAAAGAGATTCAAAAGTTTCAAATAGCATTTTTTAGACAAAACATCCTACATTATTCATTTTAAAATAAAGTAACAGTTAACAGACTTGGCCCATGCTTTTTTCCTGTAAAATGGACTGTTCTTTCAACAGGAAATGAGCCAGTATTTTTCTACCTGTGGGTTGGGCTGGCTTTTCTCCTGCAAATAAAGCCCAAACTTTCTGTAGATACATAAACTGCATAGATTTATGCCTCCTCAAACAATACATATCTTTGATTCCAGAATATAGCACCCACCTCTTTCCTTTTTGAAGGCCCATATTCTAATTTTTTGAGTGTGTACTTTTAATTCTGCCTAATAAATCGCTTTATACCTCTTACTGATGTGTCCTGAGACTTTGGCTTCTTAGCAGTGGAAATCAGTAAATCTGCAACCTGCTCAGTGGTGGGGGGTGAGCCAAAGCACTCACCTTCACTTTGGGTACCACTCTGAGCCCTGTTCAATGACAGTACTGACTTTGATATCATTTAATCAAATTTCTACCTCCTTACAATGTCTCTTAGAAGTAACCATTCCTCTTTAATTTTCAATGACACTTTAGCCAAACCACTCATTCTGCAGTGTGTTTCTTATATATTAAAGCAATATGTAAGTTGAAAGTTGCTAGAACTTTGGGAAAAAGAAACATACCTAATTCATTTTTATATTTTCTATAAGGAGTAGCTGAATTTTTTAACACATCCTTGTTACATTCACTTGACCTCCTTTACATTTATTAAAATTCCTTACAAAAGAAATGATTAAATAGACATTTTCCATAACCATATGGAATTTGCATTGTCAAGTGATTATTTCTTTTAAAACCCTTCAATTTTCTTGAAATGTCCTCTTGGAGTTAACCTTAAGGCAGTGCACACAGTGACCCTTTATCCGAAGCCATTAAGTTTTCATACAACTTCCTTCTGCCACTTTTTCTGCTTATTATTTTGTGAATATAATCTAACCTCTTCCTATCCAATAACTCAGTTCAAAAGAAAATGTGCTCAGCATGTGTTGATGCTGATATAGACACCAGAACTTGAAGAGACAGTTGTACTTTTTGGAAATGTGGTGTTCCTTTCTAAAGAAAAATAGGCAGATACAAATAGCTTTGTGAGTTGTAAGTCTGTATGTAAAATTAACCAGGCCTAGTTGGTAAATATTATTAAAAGTTTAGGTTGAAGAAGGTCCAAATTCATTTAGATTTTATCATTATTAGAAAGAACTATTATTTTCTAAATTCAAGCCCACAAGAAAGATTAAAAAAATAAGGTTATTTGAAAACTTTAGTCACACTTGTAAAACATTTAAATACTAAATGAAATGCAGATTATTTTAGTTACTTTTCTTTTGCTAAGACAAAATACCCGGCACCCAAAATTAAAGAAGGAAAGGTTTACTTGGCTCATAGTTTGTAAAAGTTTCCATCCATAATCAGCTGGCTCCAAGGCAGGATGGCATGTCAGAGGGTCTTTACAGAGAAATATTCCATGGCAACCAAGCATGAACTAACCTTTTCTCTGTTCCTTATACTTTATGCAGGCTACCTGCCCTAGGGCGGGTGTAGCACCTACACCTTTAATCCTGGCCAGAACTATGACAAAAATATCAGTGGTTTGATTTAGTAATCACACACCTTTGATCCCAGTACTATACTCAAGATGCAGCCATCCGTGAAAACTCCCTCTCCACGCTGACTGAAGCTTTGGGGGACATTGCAACATAAGCCATAACACAAGTATACTCCTTTTCCAGTATTAATTTTTTTAATGAGTGCATGCCTGCAGTACATAATGATTATATTTCTTGCAAGAGTAGGTACATGAACATAACATGTCTTAATTCTTTTTTTTCATACTTTTGAAAATTGAGACAATTAATGTTTTCCTTACCAGAGTACTACTTAGAACTGAATATCTCAGATAATTGTCTCTGGCATACTTTTGTGCCATGAAAATAAAATAGTTGTAACACCTAACATTTATGGCATTTTTCATACATAGCACATTTTTCTCAAAAATTTTTGAAGTAACAAATTCAACATTTGTTACATGCCTCCAAAGTCAGATTCTGTAATTACTCACCTCATCTTCTAGATGTGGGAACTGAGGCAAAGAAGAGACACAATGCTCTTAAAGGGAGGTCAGATTTAAATTCACCTAAGGCTCCATGGTCTACATTTTAATGATCTTTGGTTTCTCAGTTTGGTGTCTTTCAAATATTAGAACAACTATGATTTCACTGAGCAATGCAATGAAAGCAATACTTTTGGGGGGGACCATATAGACCTTTTGTGAGCCCTGCTTTTCTGAATTCTTTATGTCACTAACCTCCTTTGGGGTAATGAACAAATGAACACCCTAAAAGTGTTCCTCTACATCAATGTCACCATCTCTCCCAACTCCTTTTGCTTCTAAAAGGTGCAGAGAAACTGAATGAGGGCAATGTTTTGACCAAGAGAGCAGTCTGGAAAAATGAAACCGGTTTGTTGTTCTTCCCTAAAGTAATGCTAATTCAAAGTTTCTCTCTTTCATTTACATTTTCCTCTCATTTAATGTGAAGCAAGAAACTACCAACAACAACAAAAACTCTGGACAAATGCAAAAACCTTTGGCAGGAGAGATTTAATTCTTTCCGTATTACAGAGATAGGATGTTCTGACACATAAAAAAAGCCAGCTGGAAGAAAAATGCCCCTGGGGGAGAATAACTGGAAGATTATGAAATCACAGGTAGGAAGTTAGAGAGGACCTATTAAGCTCTACCATCATCCTCATTACTTTGCTGCCTCTGGTGCACTCTGACCTGCTCTACCTTATCTAATTTTAAATAACTCCTGCTACATGACTTTCTCCTGAGACTTCATTTCCCACCCAACTATTTAAAATCTCCACCTGACATTCAACCTATTTCACTTCGGTCAGTTTCATCTTCTTTGGTTATTTAAACTGTTGGCAAGCTGAAAGAAGCCATTTTATCCTTCTGTAATGTGCTCATACACTTCAAATATCAGTGAAATTATTTTATCTTTATTATGATGACCTAAAAGTAGAAAAATGATAATTTGAACATCAAAGGTTTCAACTACATAAAAAGGTGTCTTTCAGAGTCAATAGATATAAATCCTTTCTGCACTTTCCTCTCATTATTCTTATCCAAGTGTGGTAGAAACTTTTTATTATTATTATTATACTATAAGGGAAAAAAGGATTCGATTATCTGACTGTTTTAGGCCCTATTCAGAGGGTGCCAATGCTGATCACCTAAGGGTTAGTCTATGCAGGCCACTAATTTAACCAAGGAAAATTAGACTCTGGGAAATAATCTACTCAGAGAAGATTAATTTGATAAGAAAATACACATCTTCATTTGCAGTAGCTTTCAGTCTCATGGGATTGTCTATCTATGCAGAGCACGTATTTTATGTGTAGATTCGCACTGGTAATTTAGCAAGACCGTATTGTTGTTACTGTCGAGCCATATCCAAAATCTAATGTCTTCTCATCACATCTGGTGCCTGATCTGATCCCCACTCTGGGCCAGGGCACAGCCTGGCACCAGTCTCCCTAAAAACACTCTTGCCAGAGCCTACGAAGCACCAGTCATCTGACCCTGCTATCCTGCACCCCCACACTAGCTGCTCCTGTCTGCTGGCTTCTCAAACAGCAGGGTCACATGATATTGGCAGTCGTGGCTCTGTGTGTTCCCTCCAGGTGGATTAATCTATGTGGTTATTCCCTTCAATTCTTCAAAGTTTGGCCTGCTGCTTTTTCAACAATGCCTATACTAATTACTGTGTTTTAATTCACAATAGAATCTTAGTATTGGTCCTACCATTTTCTCTCTCCAAGCTTTATATTTTATGAGACTACTCTCCCACACTGAACATATCAGAATATGTTTTCATATATTCTGCTTGCTTTGAGTGTTTAAAGGGAAAGACTTCAATGGGAGTTCTGACAGACTGCAGAAATAGTGTTCTGTGACCTATGCCTTCAGTGTCTACACTCATGCATAGTTTTAACATTTTAATTTGTATTTTGGGTTGAATTGTATTCTTATTAATAAACCCCCAGCAAATAATGTTGGATTTCTTTCATTTTTTGTTTGAGAAAATTATGTAAACACACAAATTTTTTAGTCATCCTTCTGGAAAATTTCTTTAGTTTTAAGACTCACATCCCTTCTGAATATGTAGCCTTTGTTTGGTGGATACAGTTGATACAGATATTCCCCCTTTAATGCCCCACATGTTTAATCATTGTTCAGACTTAAGGCACGCTCTTCCAACTTAAGACCTACCACTTACACAGTACTGTTTTTACTTGATTGTACTGTATAGTCCTATAATTTTATGTTCTGTTATACATTATAGTACTGCATGTAAGAGATATGCAAATAAAAGCAAAGACATCAAGTTAGAATTTCCTTTGGACATTTGTTTGTAGTATACATAGTACATACCATACACAATTTTTCATTTAGTGACCAATTCACTCAAAGACCTAGTCGTGAGAATACAACTTGGATATTAAACAAGGAATGTTTGTATCATGACTATGTACTCCCAAGGTTTTTGGCCGTGGTCTTTCTACCAGAAGTTCCTTATCTCGAGATACTTTACCATAATTTTAACTCTTCTAGTCAAATATTACTGTCTCCAATGTTAGTGCTCCCAGTTATAATTCAATTTTAATATCCCATTCAAACAAAAACATGAACATGCCCATAAGACATGTTCTATAATCAGCTTTCCAGAAGGTTTCTCAGAAACAAACCAATTGCCATTTCAAGATGGAATGTTTTTGTACACAAGTAGTTTTAACGAATTTTTCAATAAAAATATACAAGTTCAGCAAAGTTCCAGAGTACAAACTCAATATCCAAAACCTGATTGTATTTCCGCGCTCTAGCAATGAATAATCGGAAAATGAAATTAAGACAAAACAGACCGACAGTGGAGGAAGTTAATTACCTCCCAGAGGCCAACTTAGTTAATAATAAATGGTAAATCTAGAGGGGCAGCCTCGTTGCTTTGTCCTAATGGTTCTCACTCACTTCTCAACATCTTATGAATGAATATATAGGGTAAAAGAGTATGTTTCATGAAACACACTTTTACCTGTCTATTCCATTACTATTTTTCATTTAGGTAGATTTAGTGCCACGTGACTTAACAAAGCATCTGAAAAGCCTTTTTCTTTTAAAACTGCTCTCTTTAAACTACTGAACACACACCTTTTTCTTTTGATTCGTGATGTAAATATAAAGTGTACCTGAAGTATTGCCAAAAGTGTGGTCGAAATCTGGCCCAGTGAGAGGAGGGAAGGTACTTCCTTTAACTCTTTCCCATTCATTATCAGCATTTAGATCTTGGACCCAGAAACAGAAGCCATCCTCAAAATTACAGTTTATTTTCTCATAATCTGTGATTGAAAAGAGAGGAAAAAATCTTTCACTTCGTGCACTATATGAGCAGTTAGATTACACTGAAAGTAATCTCTATACATCTTACAATTGAATCACATGCATAAAATCATTTTTTATTAATTTTAATTGATTCATTCCATTGAGTTTTTATCCTATCTCAGCATTTTTAAAAAATTAATGTGTTTCTTATACCTTTTAGGGCTTTAGTAAATACAAGCTTTTGTCATTCAAATTGTATATCTTATCTCCATTGGGTTAGATATGACTATGAAGTTTGTCCTATATTTTTCTCACCCCTTATAACTAAATTTACTACTTGGATCAAAATTAAGTTTATGCAGAAATTTTTCTGAATTATTTTTATGCTGATAATTTTACTCATATTTCCAGTACATAAATTTGTAATGTAGTTTTTATATGCACATAATTTTTCTCAAACTGATTATTTGATTCTGATCCATAATGTTAATCACGTTCTCATTTATGGTGCCTTATCAAATAAAGAGAGGACATAAAAGATAGTCAATAAAGACCTTACAAAATGAAAATTTTAGTTTATACTTTTAAATTCTATTAAAATACTGAAGTATCTAAAATGAAAAGGCTGATTAAAAGTAATTAAAATGTTACTTACTATTAAGCTCACTGATGTCAAATACAGTATATGATGCGTTGAAGCCAATGTAATCAGTTTCATCAGATTCGATGAAAAAGGTGGCCGTGACTTGGTTGCAAAAAATTCTGATTATGCCAGGATCAGTTTCAGAAAGAGATGCTATAAAAAATATGAAAATTTGTAATGTATCTATAGTCATTCTATCCTTTCATTCACCTATCCATCTATTAATTCAACATTTATTGACTGATTCATTAATTCATCTGTCCGACATCATTCAGTTAATGAAACACATTACTGTATGATTAAATTTTAAGTTAAAAGTCTCTTCTAAACATTAGGAAAGTTCAAATTATTGTGCAGATTTGTGGTTTAAAAAAACATATTTCTCATTTTGAATCACTAGGAACAAACACTATTTACACATATAAAAGAAGAAAATGTAGTCCTCATAGAGAAAATTCCTTTAAAAAACAGAGTTTAAGCACTTAGCGAAATAAAAGTTACACTCCACCAGGTATGCCTTGTGTCACACTGACAGGAGGTAAAAGAAAATTGCAATAGTGAAAACTAAAATATGCATTTGGCTCTGTCCTCAAATAACTTTAGTATCTCAGAATAATTCTAGGTCAATTAAGGATTGGTCTAATAGCATTTTTATTGGTTTTATTATAGGTCTGCCTTAAGTGCATAAACTGCTTAACAGACATCATTCTACTTTTGAGTCTCAAGAATTATATAATGTTTGGGATATGAAACATTCTCATATGATGAATGGATGAAAGTGATTGTTATAGGACATTTATAGAAATATATAGGGTCTTCTAAGAGCATGAGAATTGGTTTTTAGGGGCAAAAACATCTTAATTTTTAAATATGTAAAGCCCAGATAGACATACATAAGCAGATACATTGAATATATAAAATATTAAAATGACATAAGCACACGTAGAACAAAAGAGATCTAAAAAGGCTTTTTACTGATAATTATTAATGAAGAAAAGGTTAAGAATGGTTTGACTCTTTGTTAGCTAAGCTAAATAAGTATCAGATGCAGGTCTGCGTAAAGCACTACTCTAAGATTGCAGGACAAAACCGAGATGTTATTTACTGAATTTTAACAAGAGATACATTCATGAACTGTTGAGTACTTTGGAAACTTTTCCTTTCTCTTTCTTGCTTTAATTTCCACAGCATTGGAATCCTTTTGCATGTGGCTTCCAGTTGGAGCTGCATAAAGATAGTGACTGAATGTCTCTTTAGATAGTTGTAATGAGTTAGACCCTTATGTTTTCTAATGTTATTGCAGTGGTCCAGATGGTGCAGAGCTTATGTTCTGAGGTCCATTAACCTCCTTCAATAATACACAGAATCTTTAGAAAAGTTGTGGAATGCTCACTATGAATTACTATATATGCTGATGTCATTGATAAGAAATAAGCACATTCCCTGTTAGAAATATTCAGACTGATGGGTTATAAAAATTAAATGTGGAATTATTAAATATTGGAGAAATTATATGGAGGTACAAAGGAAGAAATTCTTATGTTAACCAGGCAGTACGATTAAGTAATTTTTGGAAGTTTCTGAAAGGGGCGACTCTTTAAGTGGTGCTTGTTAAACGTTAAGAAGTGAATGAAAGCATATTCTGAGTGTGCACCAAAGTGTCCCAATGAAAGCACAAAGATTATTGAAAATGTTTTGCCGTGAAAATATTTTCCATATGTTAGCTAAATTCATATCCACACTGTGCTTCTTTTTGTTGCAGGACAAACTGACAGTTCAGGAAGGTCCATTATATTTATTATAGAGCTGTGGGGTCTAATGGAATAAAGTGGACCTGGAAGACCTATATTATTAGTGCACTTGCTTCTTCTTAGCTTGTGTGTCCACAGTGCTATCTGCAGATTGCTACGCAGTAGCAGTCTGATCTGCACCTACTGTTTACTGACTCAATTTCTTATGTTAGATGTCATTTTAAACACTTTAATCTAAGGAGCAAAGTACACAATGAAAAAAGAATAGAGATAATAAAATGCATAATCCTTGTAATGTCAGAGAAAAGTAGAGTAACACTTGAGGCACATTTGATTTTCTGTCTTATGTGGAGTAACATTTAAACAATTCATAGCAAAAATTTTATAATCATACATGCATATGATTTTTACAGCATCCATTATAAGAGCAATATATACATGATAAGAGAAATATCAAATTAATTATGAAGTAATTACGTTCTTATAAATTGCTTTTTTATTAAATTGGTTATAACTTTTATAAAAAATTTTGGTATTTCTTTTTTAAATTTACTTTTGTCAGTACTTGTTTGCAACACACAATGAACGTATTTATTGTGAGGAGCTGGTACACGGGCACATAGACTATTCCCTTTCAGTCACTTATGCATATTTCAGTTCATATTAAGTTTAAAATCAAATGGAAAATATACTCTACAAAGCTCCCCATATGTTTTCATTTTGATAATGGGTCATATTTGTTTTACTTACCTCTTAAAATCTTGCTTGGCCCTACACCTTCATAAACATTTAGCAAATCTCTATAATTTATGCTGAAGGAATCGAAGCTTAGTTCAACTGAAAGTCCTTGGTTTACACTAAGTTAAAAACAAAACATTGATTAAAATAAACTCAGTGATAATAATCTTCAATGGATTCTAGATTCTAATGTATTTTGTTTGCTAGACTAAAAATCACATCACATGATATCTATCCTCTTAAGCAAATTTTAAGTACACATACAGCACAATTGTGTTAACTTTTAGCATGGTGTTGAACAGCAGATCCACAAGTTTACTCCTCTCGGATGAGTGAAGCTCTATTCATAGAACAGAAATTCCCCATTGCTCCGTCCCTCCAGCCCTGGCCTCCATCATTCCACTTTCTGTGAGTTGGAACTGGGATTGGAAGAGCATATGTTTTCTATTTTTAATATTTTAAGGGAACTACATGCTATTTTCTATAGCAGCTGCATCAGTTTGACATTTCTTTTCAGTCGTAAAGGTTCTGGTGTCTCTGCATTATTGTCACCACCTATCCCATTTTATTTGTTTTTGGTAAAGGCCATCACATAGGGTATAAAGTGTTATCTCGTCAACATTTTGAATAATATTTCTTTGATCATTAGGGATGGTGAGCATCTGTCCATGCACTTGTTGGTTACTTGTATGTTTTTGGATAAATGCTTATGAAAGTCTTTTGCTTATTTTTCATTGCATTGTTTATTTTTATATTAAGTTGTAAGATACTCTTATACATTTTAGATATACATTTTAGATATATTATTAGTTGATGCTTAGCACTCACTCTGTGAGTGGTCTTTTTATTCTGTCGATTGTATTCTCTGCTGTGCAAAAGCTTTGTAGTTTGATATAGTCATATTCACCTGTGTTTGCTCATATCGCTTATGTCTTTTGCTGTCATATCCAAGACATTGTTGTAAGATCTATGTCAAAAATTTTTCTTGTGTTTTCTTCTAGGAATTTTATCACTTTAGGTCTTGCATCTAAGTCTTCTATTCAACCTGTCCTCCAAGGCAGATGTAGCACTGACAAAATCTCTGTATCCTCCTCTTTCACAGTATGAGAATATTTACAAAGTTAAGGATCCTGGCTTCCTGTTGAATCTCTTAGTTAAATTTCTAAATTTCTTAAGTTGACACAATATATCAATCATAACGATTATCCATGTCAGTGTTAATTCTGTGGATTTGTATTCTATTGGTCTCTGCCTTTTTTATTGCACTAGTACATTACCATAGCTTCAAAATGTGTTTTCAAACCAGGAAATATGATGATTTTAGATTTGTTCTTCATTATCAATTTTTTTTAGCTTTTCAGGTTCCTTTATGTTTTCATATAAGTTTTAGGATTTTTTCCTATTTCTGTAAAGTTGCCATTAACATTCCGCTAGGGATTGCACTAAACTTGTACCTCAGTTTGTAGTCGGAATACGTTAAGAGTGAGTCTTCCGATTCATGTACATTGTCAAGGAAACTATCAGATTTTATCACTGTTTGCGGCACACTTAAATGCCTCGCCTACCAGAGCTTGTACGACTCAAAGACAGATTAATTTGTGTATCCAATATTCATTAACACTTTGTAGAAATTAGTACATGATTATTACTGTAAGAAATAATCTGTTGTAATATATAATGTAAATTTTCACATGGGTATAGGAAGAAATGTGACAGATTTGTCAGAAAGTATAAATTGGATATTTAAATACGGGGCTTTAAACTTCAGAGGCTTTGAGGGAGAAGTGTCTAGGTCGGTGATGGTGAACCTGTGGCACATGCCTCATGGCCAGCTGTTTGTTATCACTGAAAGCTCTAAAGGTTCGGGGTCACAGGACTCCTGCAGCCAATATTTGCAAAGCCACTGCCACACTGAAGTGTCAGAATCAGAACTGTGACCCTTCTCAGCACTGAAACTAGAGACAGAACGTAGAAACAAGGGTGAACTGCTTTCTTTTTGCCTGTATTTCAAAACAGTCAATTCATGTGCAATGAAGATACAAGTGTTTAGAAAGTAAAAATAAGATAAATAATCTAATGTTTTCATATTATTAGATATCTTCATTATTTTCTAAATTTTTATAAAGAAATGGCTATCTTCCAACATTTAATGCACACATTTGGTATTTTTGTATTGTTAGCTAATCTTTTTATTGTACATTTTTAATGAGCATATGATATATGCCAGGCAATTAATATTCAATTGTAAAGTTTTACAATGATTTATTTCAGTAATTACAGAAGCTGAACTTTGATACATGTATTTGGGGTCAGAGAGTTTTAATTATTGTCTCAGGTCAAATTTCTTTAATCTGAAGAAACTAGACTTCAACACACACACACACACACACACACACACACACACATTCTCTGACATACACATTCTTATTGATCGGCCCTATGCTAAGTGTAACCATAATGTTAATAGTGGATCAGTACAGGCCAAAATGCAGTTTCATTGCATGTTAAATATTTCTCTACTGCTTATTTTGTCTTTGAAGCATATAAAGAAATAATTTTTTATACTTACTTTCATCACCACTGGGGGGATGAAAACCTCAAATTATATGTAAATGCATATTTGATACAGACTTGAGAAAAAAGTTAGGTTATTTATGTGACTAACTTAATTATAATTTTATCATGAGGTAAGGTCCTTGTTTTAGGATAATATTTTTCATTTATTAGGTTTTTATAATCCTTCTTATGCCAATAATAAATTCTTAAATACTTTAAATAATGAAATATATGTAAAAAGAGCAGAAACACAAATTATTAATGAATAAAAAGATGGTTAAACCAAATGTGGTGCCTATATTTCCAATACTCAGGAGGCTGAAGCAGGAGGAATGTTGCAAGTTTGAGACCAATCTGGGCTACAAAGTGAGTTAAAAGCCAGCTTGAACTACACAAAGGAGACCTTGTCTCTAAAGGACAAATAAATAAATAAAATGATGGTTATTACCTAAATTATTCTGTCATAATAGTAAAACCTTTTTGTGTGTTCAATTCATAAATCCTTCAAACTTAATATACTGTTATTAAGAAATGAATTTAAATGTCGATATCATTTTTATTTAGTATCTAAAAGTTCTAAAGATTTTGTGTGTGTGTGTGTGTGTGCCGGGGATCAAACACGACCTCACGCTTACCAGGCAAGATCTTAAGCCACTAAGCTAAATCCTCAGCCCTAGTTCTAAAGATTTGAAGAACAAATCATTACATAACTTTATTTCAATATCCCTTATTTTTTCACTTGGAATATCTGAGTGGAACATCAGTGTAGTTCTGTCATGGTTTATGGTCTTGATGTCCCACAAAGTCTCATGTGTGCATAGCTGGGAGTCGGGCAGGTGACTGGATGATGAAGATATATTTATCAGTGGATTAGTTCACTGGTGAGTTTATAGCTAAAGGACCCATTGTTAGGAAATGAAGCCTCGTCAAAGGAGGTGAGTCACTGGGGTGTGGTCTGGAAGGGTTTCTCTCCCTCCTCCCATTCTCTCTCTCTCTCTCTCTCTCTCTCTCTCTCTCTCTCTGCTTCCCAACAACCATGCCAGGAACAACCTTGCCCTGCCTTGGAACCAGCCAACTCTGACTGAAACCTTGACAAACTGTGAGCAAAAATAAATCTTTCCTCCTTTAACTTGTGTCAGGTATTGTGTCTTAGCGACAAAAGCAAGACAATCAGGTTTTCCTATTCAGTACAAGACACTTAGGTAAATATTAAGGTTAATCAACTATCAGGAGCCTGATTATATAGGTCATCATCATGATTGTATCAGTCAATTAAATTAAGAACTTGCAAGTCAAATATGTAGTAACACCCAAAAATTATTCAAGAGACAGCAAACAGTGGTTGGGAGAAGGGGGATAGAGGTATTATTCAGTGGTGGAATATCAACCCAACCCCAAACTGGCAGAATGTGGAGAGACTCTAAGGAAGTATTGGGACATATTGGGCCATTTTATATAAAGGCCTTGAGTATCCCAAGATCTTAGTACCCACGAAGGTGGGTGGCTTGGATCCTATCCCCTGTAGGTACCAGAGGAAAACCATACTCTGTAGACAAGTACAAATGCATGAAGCTCCGCAGCAGCCTAGCTGTACTTGTGTGCTGTCTGCTTTGGCAGCTCATGATTTGTGCCAGTCCCAGGGGAAAAGAATAATTGCTTGACTCCAAAGATATGGCCCTATTTATTAAACAGTAATGTTCATAGGACAAAATATTTTTTCAAAATGGCAAGAACTACAGACAAACCTTTTGAACAGTTTATCAGTTGGGTAGACTTTGCCTCAAAGTTAATGAAAATAATACCTGTTTAAGGAACACACTGAAAGTGCTGACGCACCGAATCAAGAAAAGAAATTAGAACTAAACAGGACAGAGAAGACTGCATCTTACCTTATGATCCACTGGCAAACAACAGGTGATGCAGACAGCTTTGGATAATGGGCAGCCTGGAAAGACCCGGATGACCCAGTCAGCAAAAATCTTCCATCACAAGCAGTGGCTGCAGAAAAATGCTAGTTAATCTCGGACTGTGCTATATTTTCTCCATCACAACAGAGCTATTACAGGTGCATTGCCCAGTCTCCGAACTAAAAGCAAGGCTAAGAGTGTAAAAGAAAGAACCAGGAACTAACAAAAGGACATCTTTTCTAAGTTCTTAGAAATATAATACAGATTATGTTTGCAACAAAGCCAGCAAAAGAGTTTTTTAAACAAACTTGCAAAGCTGGTGAAAAAATTTCTTTTCTAAAATGGTAAAATTTTAACAATTCTTCAAGTTCATCATTACATGCTTCTTAGAAAGGACATTGCAGGACTTTCGTTGTACACGATTCATACTTTTTTTGAAAAGTTGAGTTATGGCCCTATGACAGAGATTTTGCTGTATCTGACAGAATCTGTTCACACACCTTTCAGGATACCTGATTAGATTCATGTTTCAGATCTCATGGAGTGAGGTGAGGCTGTGTTAGTAAACTGCCCCGTGAACTTTCACAGAGGTAGCTGTGTTCATTTCCAAATGTGATTTTTGAAACATAACACCCCCAAACAAACAGACAAATAAACCTATGACATGCTTTCTTTGTCTGTGAGCAGGTCATGGCGTGTCCTTTGGGGAGATGGGCCAGCCAGGGACGTAGATCAGGAGTGTGGATTCTCAATGCCTATAAAAGGGTGGCCCTTGACGTTCCTTTTGGACGGTAGAATAGGTGATAAATGAACTGTGACTGTCTCAGATCGCTAAGGCTGTTTATCACAGTGTTTAAATCAGTGTGGCTTTCAGTTTTTTATAAAGTTGAAATGTTTTTGGAGGGCTGGATAATCTACATGTCTAATTCTGCTTTCAAAGGCCTCTGGCAAAATTCCTGCATGTAAGCAATGAAGCTATGAAATTATCACGGTGTTGGACTCCTTATGATAGCAAAACCCAGAATGTTAAAATAGTAACATTTTAAGATGTAAGATTATGTTAGGGGCTTTCTTGTGTATTATTTCATTTAATTTTTAGGATTTTAAAATTAAATTTATTTTGAAGAAACTGATTTTGTATGTAACAACGAAGAAGATAGGCTTCTGGAAAAATATGTATCTCAAACATGGATGACTAGTTTTTCTGGGTGTTCAAGATTGTGACTGTAGACTTCTGAGTGCTTTGTAGTGCAGCATCAGAAAAAAAAAATTCTAATTGCAGGAAAACGAACCCGTCAAATAATTGACCAGTCACTGTTGCCCATAACAGAATGGGTTTCCTAAGGGTGTGTACTTAGAACAGCCAGAGAGCGCCCTCTGCTGGCGAAATGTTTATTAATTTCATGTTTGTTCCCCAGGGTATCTGGTGTGTAAATCAACCATGACCCTGTACCGGCCCACCCAGGTCTATTATGCACATGCACACGCAAAGCGCAAATTATGAAGACAATTGCCAGCTTTCAAATAGGCGGGCACCTTTGCTTGAAAGGCTGTGAGTCAGCATCATTTCTTCTCATAGGTCAGCTAAAAACTGAACTTTATTGCTGATGGAATTCTAATCAGAACAGGAAAGCAATTCAAAGAAATCTCGGTTCAGCTATAGTCAGCTATAAGTTGTGCAAACCTAAATTATCAAAGACTAAAAAAAGAAGCTGCGTGAGGAAGTCAACATTAATGTGACTCTATTAATAACACGAACTGGAATTGGAGCTCACAGCTGGAACAAAATAAATAAGAACAAAGGTCAACTGCAGATGGAAAAGATAGATATTAATAAATTTTATGGTTTTTTTTTCTTGAATTGACTCAAGGACTTTGTGGTGGAAATTATGCTACCAAACTTTTAAGGTAGTTTTAAAGGCGTGTCCACGAGGCTTCTAGGCTCCTAATTGTCGGTGATTAAAATAGTGGAACAACTTGTACTCTTGAATTCTTGCTGGTTCAAAGAAAATTAGTTGATTTACTTTTCCAGAACCTTATTCACAAATGATTTAAGTTTATTTACCAAAAAGTAAATATAATGGTAACTTTAAAATACAAAAAGAGAATCAAGAACGTGGAAAATAGAGCTATAGAGGCTTACAGGAATCAAGGCTGTGGGAGGCAAGTAGATGCTAAGGGTGGGTAAACACAAAACCACAGAGGCACACATGATGGCACAGTTTGTGTGTGTCTTTAAAGCAAACTTACGTACTTAGTTCAGTTCTAACACTAGGGCATCTGTGTGAGTTTACAGTGGCTCAGAAAAAATGAAACATTATCTTAAAACTTCAAATTATCACTCATATGATATCCTCATGACTATTTTTTATATTCATTCATATTATCTTACCACAAAATTATTAACCCCAAGAGGTCAGAGACCAAATTATAGGTGTGATAAATTTTCTGATTATTTAATTCATCTAATATGTTGTTTGCTTTTTTTTTTCTTTTTGTATCTTTTTTTTTTTGTACTGGGAATTTTTGCCTGTGCCTGAAGTTATAATTATCATCATACAGTCTCACTGCTCTGGGTCTGTCTGTGATATGCATGATGCTACTTCTGAAGCAGAACTCGACATAACCCGTGTCGCCTCATGATGGCACACTTGTGTTAGATTCTTTAGAACGATTTTGGAAAATGCCTGAAAGTCATAGTGAAAAGGGCGCTTTCTTCATTTTGAGTACCTTAGTCATATAAAATAGGTTAGAAATATTATGGAGCCTGCATTTTCCATGGTTATATTCTGATTTCAATGTATGTGGTCAAGTTTTGTTGGTTTGGATTTTTGGATTTTATCCAAGAGCATCTGAATAGGGATTGCTGGCTGGAAATCTCTCCAGTAGCTCTGTCTTTTGTTGAGTTGCTACTAGTAAAGAGACAGGCTGCCTACCTTGTAAACTATGTTCCAAGTCAATAGGTATTGTTTAAACTTTGGTTCTCATTGTAATCTCCATCTTCAATTAATGTTAAGCAAGATGAGGTAAGGGTAAATCATAGAAGAAGAATGAACAGCAACAGTAGCTACAGCTCTCAACAGTCAATTTTAAAATTATTATAAATCTTACTAAAACAGTGTTCAATTCATATTTTCTACCTAATTTGTCAAAAAACAAATCATAGGCTAGAGTTATTCAAATGGTTTTTCACATTGCTTGCTCATCTATGTGGATGCTTGTGTGGTAATCTACTTAGATACGTTACACATGAAAATAAATTGTCCAGTTAGGCTCTGCTTTTTGGTAAACGTTCCTAATGGAACTCAATTATAAAATGAAGAAATAAAAATAAAGGATATTTAATCAGGCAGAGTCACAGTTTATGCTATTTAAGTTTCTAATAGCAACACTCCAAGAAAGTGCCCAAATTATAAATAAAACACATCATAATCGTTTGCATTATTCATGGAACTACAAGAAACAAAGTGAAGTAACAAAACTGAGTGATCCTCACTAAAGCAGTTGTAATTCAAATAGAAAAAAAAAAACAAACCAAAACAAATCCCCAAACCAAAAAACAATCCTGATTTTATGATGTTGAAAGTGCCTAAAGGAAAGCACTGGAAACAAATGATAATGTGTGAGGGTACAAGTTCATATGAGCTTAGAATAGTTCATTATAGAGGATAAACACAAAATACTGATAGACATTACTGTTTGGAGCATCCTTTCATAAATGTCAAGTGGAATTTTACAAAATTAATATGTTCAATATCATATAATAAATTTTAGGAAAATATTAGTACAATTCATTTTAGACCTCTGTATTAAATTATACACACAGCTATTGGAATAAATAAGCCTTTCAGGTGTGTGTGTGTGTGTGTGTGTGTGTGTGTGTTCACAGTGAGGTAAGAGAAACAGAAGAGGGCACAGAGATCAGGTAGGACCTTACCACAAATATTACTGTCTTCATCAGAGCCATCTGGACAGTTTATTTCTCCATCACAAAATAAATCGGTTGACACACACTGCAGACCATCAGCACAAGGTCTTAAACCAGGTTGGCACATTATCGAGGCATTGCCTTAAAAACAAAATTTAAATTATAAGCATCTTGCACAGTAGACTTAGTTTCCAATTGATTATATTGGTACAAGATTTGAACATTTGAGATTTTTTATTTAGGTCCTTATTCATAAGTATGTGCTTCAGTTCCTAATAGAAATATTTATTTTCTTTGATGAATCAATCATTTTTCAAATATAAGATTTGAATTTTGAAACAAAATTCTTCATAGATGTTAAATATGATGGTTTCTCTGTATATTTTAGTCTCAGAAAATTAATACTATGGCTTAGACCATTTAATCCCCCATCTTTTACATTTCTTAGGATTTTTATGTGGGACAATTTATTGGGCTTACGGTAGTGGGCTACTAGATTAGCGTCTAGCAGCCACTCTTTGAAAATACAGTGGCTTCGGTAGACACATGTATTCTTCAGAGTAAAACGCATCAGTGAATGGCATTTTAAAGTAATATAAAATATTTAAAATATGACTGTTTCTGTTTCATTTTGTTTTGTTCTTGATTTTGAGATTTTCTTTTTTGAGACAAAGCCTTCCTATGTAGTTCAGGCTGGCCTTGAACTCACTATGTAGCCCACACTGGCTTTAAACTCAAGGCGATCCTGCTGCATCAGCCTCCCCAGTTCTGGGATTACCAATTTGTGCCACTGTGCCCAATTTTGTCTTTAAGATTCTTAAAATACAGGACACAAAGACATTCGTGCCAGGTTTTCAGCCACATGTGGCCCGGATCCATTGATTTAAGGTTCTCAGCATGTGTCATCGTTCATCTAGACACGTCCACTGCCACAGGTTGTTATAAAGATGCACAAGTTTTAAAGATGAACGAGAAACACATTTCTAGAAATTAAGTTGGGAAATTTAAGTGCAATGCTAAAAATAGTATCATTTATATGCTCATGAGATAACCATATGTTTTTCTTTTTCAGTGCTATGTTGAAATTTGAATAATTTCGTGGTTAGAATAACAATGATTGTTAAAACTTTTGAAATCTTTAACTCAATGACGTTCATTGCTGTTGTTAATCTTAAAACCAGCACTGTACTGCCATCTACTGGGTTTTAAACATATCAAAATAATTAAATTCTGATATTTCTTTTGCTCCATAAAATTAATTGGGAATGTAAAAGTATATGTATCAAGAAATCTACTAAGATAATAATTGTTAAGAATTTATAGGTGGGATTACTGAATATATATGCAATCAGACTTTCATAACTGGGTGTCATTAAAATGGATGTAAGCGATCAGAAAATTCAAGAATCATCCAACATTTTGAAGCTCAGAATAATCCCATAAAAGAGAATAAAGAATAATTATAAAAGTGTTATTAAATAAAACCAAACACACATTACAATTATTGATATATAAGGGGTATTTATCAAAAGTATTTTATCATTGATTTCCAGTCCAGAAAATGTACAAAATGCATAATGCCAGAGAGTATTTCATAAACACCTGCTAATGATTTGAAGAAAAGGACTTTACTTGAAACTGTCTTACTTTAACAGTAGCTGATAGACTCCTATGTTCAGCACTTAAAAGGCTAGATTTGGGGACTTAGCTGGTAAGAGACAAAATTATTGTTGTCCTAAGGATTGTACCAGGAGTTTCACTTGGTGATCCTTTGCATTTCTGTTACCTGCCGAACTGTAGTTTGAACTTCAAACCTCACCAGCGCGGGACGCCGCCTGGAATCCTTTACTCTCCCTAATGATGATGATTCACCCACTCCACAAGTGGCATGGTAGAAGGGCCTGAGGTAAGGAAAGCTCCTCCCATCATTGCAACCAGGGATCAGAGTGAGGGGAGGAGCTAAAGAGGGAAATAAACCCTTCCGGGTTATGTCATGACTCCAGTGGCCTGCCTCTTTCCACCAGTTTCCAATTTCTAACAGAAAGTCAGGTATAATGTCCCCTAATCCATTCAACTTCCAAAAGACCTGCCCCTGAGTGTCTGAGGCCTTGGGAGGACATCTGGATATAAACCATAACAAAAGGTGGGATACATGGAAATTGAAGAGTCTAGGTTAGCTAGTTAGAGTGGTTTGGGAAGCATAGCAAGAAAAGCATGTGGTGTCAAGACTTAGGGAGCCTTTTAATCTTTGCTGAATGTTATAAATGCCTTTCTATATGTAGTGAGACTGGAAGTTTTCATGTATTCTTGTGCTGTCACCAGTCCGTGTTCATAAGGCAATTCTGGGGTCGTGTGGAGAATGATGTGGAAAGAGGAGACCAACTGAGAAGCTATTTCCTTACTTCAGGCGGATGTGAGCAGAGCTGGAATTCTCTCATCAGCCTAGGAGATGAGGCATGAAACCGAGCGCCATTTTACAGAACTGATGAACGTCAGTGACCGAAATGTAATCCCCATCAAGCTCAAAGGAGGTAGAAACAGAAATATTAAGGAATGAGGAGTTGAATTACTGAAGGTCATTAGTCATAACTGTGATTTTCAAGAAGGAAAAACAGCATTAGAAAATGAGTCTAACTTGAATCAGTTGAGTGAAAGATGGAGCCAGTAGGTGCTCTTGCTTGGATAGTAATGTCTCTTTTCCTCCAGGCTGTTTTATAAACATGCTTTCCATGAAGAAAGAAGTTTCCCATTTATACATTAAAATGGAACTATGAATACACTTAATTCCTTACAAAATAATCCCCATTGATTTGAACACACATCTCATCATTTTTGTTACTTTCTAAAACAGTTCTGGAAGTCTTCCTTCTGCAGTGTCTTTAGTTGCCCTGTCAAGGTTGACTCTACATCATAAATTGATCCAAACATTGGCTTTTCATGAACAATTTTATTTGGATAAAAAGCCAGAAGTCTCACAGTGTCAAACTGGTTGAAAAACTGTAATGTTTTACGCATCTGCCTTTCCCTTGACTGCATTTGACAGAGCATTTACCACATCTCTTAAATCACACCTTGTAAAAACAAAAGTCATGAAATAAGACTTCCGGAAGTACTCCAGGAAATGACCAGAACATTGGTTGTAGGTAAATCAAGAAGGAGTATCTTGAGGGAGATTAAAAGTAACGTGTTTTTACGGCAATAATTATTTTTGATTCAAAATTTTAACATATAGTTTGATCACATCTTTTGGTCTATTCTGTACCATCTCTACATATACAGAATCATGATTACAATTTCTAAGAAACCATTGACTACTACAGAAATTTGTCACATATCATTTTTATAAAAGCTATATTGTTAATGTGAGAGTTCTTTGACTTGCCCACTACTTTGTTTGCATTTAACTCTTTGATTTTTGCTTTACTTTTTTTCCCTAAGAAGTCAAAAACAAACTGCATCCATTAAAAATTTAGAAGAAGATAATAAGTTCTAGGTAAAGAAATGCAAATGAAGAGAATAATAATGGGTTTGATTTGTTAGAAGTTGATCAAATTATCTGCATGATATTTAACGTTAATTTGAGTGGAAAAAAAGATTCATAATTGTCCATAACTATAAGGTATTTTTTAAACTGATGTTATTTTTTTTCTGGATACTGGTTTGTGTATAATATGAAAACATACCAGAAAATTAGTATTATATGGAGATATTGAATTGGACAGTTTTAATTATCCATTTCTATTTGCATCAGAAAGGGTTCAGTATGCATTCAACTGTGCTAATTTAAGAGTGATCTTAAGTCTAATCAGCTTCCACTGATGGGGGAAGAGAAATCTCCTGTTCTGACTTTGCCTAGGCCTTGGGCTGAGAAGCATGGAAGAATAGAGATTGAAACCTTTAGTTTGAATTTCAAATCACAAGAAATTCTATATACAAGATAAAAAAATAAAACTCATAGTTTTAAAATTCTACTTTGGAAATAATATTTTGTAAACATTAGATTTTTATTTTCTTTATCATTTAAATGGGGATAATTGTCCTGAACTTGGTAATCATAGCTGTTTGCAACAAGTGAAGTCGAAGATCTTCATAGCTTACTTGGTAGTGGAAGTGGAAGTGAATCCAAGAATATCTGCTTTAGAGACCAATGTTATTTCACTAGAGTATACTGGAAAATACATGTCACTTTGCAGAAGTTTTCACTTATTTTAATAGAACAAAGCTAATCTTTCAGAAACACTATGGTTTTTTCAATCCAAATGAAATTACAGTTGATGACTACTTTAATAGTTCTGACATCATGTGACTAGGAATGTCTTAAATTAGGGTTTCGTAATATATAAATGTTGCTTTCTCAAATGCAGTGAAAAGCAAATACTTTAAATGCCATTTGTTAGAGAATAAAGTTTCAGTACCCGACCTCAGGAGCAGTTAAATTGAGGGACATAATTCTCCTTTAAGCTTCTTTTGGCCTAAATCCATGTTCCTCACAAAATCAGCCAATTACTCTTTTCCTACAGTCTCCAATCTCTTTCACATAGTAGAATTGTAGCAGAATTGTATTTTGTATGAGATTGAAAAAAGCCATGAAAAAGTTTTCTTTTTCTGTAATGGTTGCTTGTGCAGTCAGCAACAAAAGACTAGAACAAGCTGTAGTCTAGAAAACCTTCAAGCATATGAGCAATTGCCCCAAACAACCCCTCCAGCACGCTGTAGCATCCAAGAAATCACACTGTATAATGCGACCTTAGTGCCTGGCTCTGTTCTCCAGTGCTCCAAGCGAGTTACTAAAACGCCTCAGGAATTGGCAACACAGGCAATGGAACAATAGAACATAATCCTCACGGACTATGTACCCGTTATTATACAAAAGTTCTCTTTGGCAGAATTTATAATCATACTAATGCTAGGTATATGATGCATGCATTTGTTGATTTTTCTCAAACTCTATCTTCCAGGCATATAAAAAAAGAGAATAAACTTAACATCCCTGAAAGGCATATTCATAATAAATTATTGCTCAGAAACTGCAGGTTTCACCTTTAATTGCCTCGTTCCTCTCTATAAATCTATAGTATCTTGCCGTATGAGAGGAATAAATGAGAACTGTGATTCAGGACTCATGTAGTACATGGAGTTAGTAAAAAGGGAATGTAGTATTTTGTCACCTATTACCTTATAATAATTCTTTGGGAATTGATTAAGGTAATTTAATATGTTTCCAATAAGAAGAAATATGTAAAAGTGAAGTTTTTTTGTTAAATAACAGACCAGTTCTATATGAATATTACCAAGTATAATCATCTTGTTTTAAACTTTTTGAAAAGTCCTTATTAAAAAGTATCTGATATGTATAATTACCATCATCATTATTAAAATCATCTGAGCCAGTGGTGGAAAGGGAGAAGAGATCTAATATTGTTTGTGTCCTTCATTAAACCAAAGTGTCTTTGGTCAGCTGTCCTATCATGGGGACACAATACCAGACACCAACAATTTAAGGGATGAGAGGTTTATTTGATTGCAGGGTTCAGTGGATTCAGTCCATGATTACCTGACTTCAAAACAGCGACATGATAGCAGAAGAGTATAATAGAGAAAAACTCACTTTTTGGTGGCTAAGAAGCAGAGCAGGAGAGCGGTGGCGGAGAAGAAAGGACAAGATTCCTTTCTTCCAGATAGAGTCCAGGTAGAGTCTCCAAGGTCATACATCCCTGGCCCACCCAGATAGACTGAGATGTGTGCCTTACTTATTCCCTGGGGGACTCCCAAGACAATCAGATTGCCAACTAAGCTTAACTCTCTCAAATAGTATGTGTATTATTTCCCTTCCAATTTTCGATAACCCTTTAAGGCATCTGTTTTCATCTTTATTGTGCAGTCAATACATATAAAGTTCAAAGAGACCAGATAGCTTGAGAAACACCAATCAAGTAATAGGTCGAATTTGATAACGGGTAGATTCACTAATGTATGTTCAGTGACTGGTACTTTAATAATATTGTTTTTTGGTCTTTATTTTGATGAATATCAGTTGCTCATATAAAATGAGAAAGGCAGGGATATATGTATACTGATGCTATTGTAGATTAAATGTAGGAAAAGTGAGTGGAATACTTTCATGGCTCTCTGTCTCCATATTCATCATCTCTTTCTTTATCCAGAGGATGCTTTGTGTATGATTCAGCCAATTCTTAATAATTTGACATGCTCTTTGGCATCTAGGTTGCTTATATGGTTTGGCCGTTATGAATTGTGATGCTATAAACATGAATCTGCACAAGTTTTTTATAGCATGTTGTCTTTAACTGTTTAGCAAATCCAGTTTTCCACAGGGGTTATTCTGTGTGAGGTTACATTCCCACAAACAACATACAAGTGTTGCTTTTCCTGCACATCCTCAGTATTTTTGTTTTTTGTGCTCTTGGTAATGCTCATCATGCATACTGGAGTAAAAGGAGTCTCAGAATTGTTTTAATTTGTATTTCTCTAAGGATTAAAGAGATGACCACTGTTTCATATACTTTTTAGCCATTTGTCCTTATGTTAAGGAGTGTTTATTTCATTAGCCCATATTTTGATTGGATTACTTTATTATGAGGCCTAATTTTTTTGAGATCTTTATTTACTCTAAATACTAGGCCTCTTTCAGAGAGTAGTTGTCAAATACGTTTTTTCCATTTCTAAAGGTTGTCTTTTCACTCTGTTTCCTTTGTGATCCAGATGTTTTTGATTTAATACAATTTGAATTATTCATTGTTGGTGTTATTTCTTGTGTTACTGAAGTTTGGTTGGGAAATTCTTGGCTATGCCTATATGTTCAAGTGTATTCCCTATTTCATTTTCCAACAGTTTTCATTATTTTTTTTTTATATTTAAGTCTTTGAACCATTTTGATTTGAACCAGTTTTACAGAATGAGAACTATGGGTCTAAGCTGATTGTCCAGCGCACAGATAACCAGTTTATCCAGGATCGTTTGTTAAAGAGGTTACCTTTTCTCTGGTATATATTTTTAGAAGAGACATTTGAACTTTTAAAGGTTCTGTTTTGCCTTATCTCATATTATTCAGATTCATTATATAATTGTGATACATTTGCTGAATTTCTATACCTGCTCATGTAATTTATTTATGCAAAAATTTTTGCTTTATTTGTATTAACTGCCGAGAAGTCTCTATTCATTCTCTAGTTATAGAAAATGGCTTACACTTATGTCAATTAATGTAGCATTACATGCCAGATCTTGGCATCTTAGAACAAATAGTTTTGCTGTGAACATATGGAAGACCTTAATCACGAATGACTCATCCAATACAGTAATATCTACTGAGAGCTAAGCACTGTCTCAGTATAAAGCACTTTTCACAGAAAAGATAAAAACTGGCAATTTTCTTCAGTATTTATCATGTTCTATAGTTTTAAAAATACAGTGAGTCAATTATATAAGCTGGAAAGAAAATTAAGGCATGTCTCGTGAAAAAATTCATCTAGTGAATTTGACTTCATTCAAAAATGTATCGATAATGCATAAATTAAACAGAATATTCTCTGTTACCAACCAGATTGTTGATTTCACTACTGCTTAATTTTTGTCTTGTTTCTACAGGATCTATGACAATTTTGTAAATCATATGTGGTAGATTGTTTATGGAGAATATAGCAAAGTAAGATTTATAGAAATTTTTCAAAAAGATATTTTAATTTTATAATATTTGATTTTAAGGCATTCTACATAAAATTCAACTTGCACAAGATCTTTCTTTCTTTCTTCTTTCTTTCTTTCTTTCTTTCTTTCTCTCTGTCTGTATTTTTGAGACAGGCTGGTCTTGAACTCACAATGATCCTTCTGCCCCAGCCTCCTGAGTGCTAAAATTATAGACTTGTACCACCATGCCGGGGTCTATACCTGACATTCTTAACTAATTTAACATGCAGTAAAATTGAAATATCACATGGTATAAGCAAAAATCAAACATAAACACTAAAATTAAGGTTAGTGCCATGTTGCCACATGTATTTTATGCACTTCATCAAGTTAAAGGTATACTCTAACTTCAATTTTTTGAGAATATTCCTTTTTTTTTTTTGTACTGGGGATCAAACTCAAGACCTTGTGAATGCCAGACAGACACTGGACCCCTGAGCTATATCACTGGCCATATTGAGAATATTATTGAGTGAATATTATAATAAAATTTATGGTATTTGTAATACTGATTCTAAGTTAGCTCAAAGGATGTAGTTTTCTTGAAGAAATACATAATTTTTGAAACCAATAAACTGTCCTCCCAAAGTAGTCCAACAATAGGGAGTCATCACATTCCTGTCAATTGGCAAAACAGACCTCCAGAAACCAAAGTACAGTAAAATAAAGATAGTAAAAAGAAATAACCTTTATGGAAGAATGACTACTGAAAAATGCCAGTCAACGCTTTTCAAAGATATAAGCAAACTTTAGTATAATATGTAAGAATACAGACATGAGGGTCAAATCACCTAGATCAAATCACCGTGATCTAAATATAAATAGCATGAGGTTTCAGGCAATTTACCAAAGCTATTAGTGCTTTGTTTCTACTTCATAAAAAATTGGTAATAAAAACCTCATGTAAGAGGACTGAGGTGGTGAGTAAATACTAACTGTTCCGGTTAATAATATCTAATAACTTGAAACTCATTCATATTTGACAAAGACCCTAAAAGACCACTTCTGCCCCAATGGCTATGAGAGAAGGAAGGGAGCCATCAGTAGAGGATGGACCAAGACTGCAAGCTGTCTTCACTACAGGGA